>PISX010016850.1:0-45040 GCA_004024625.1 Mellivora capensis | reverse complement strand
GAATATTTATAGCAGCAATATCTACAATAGCCAAACTATGGAAAGAACCTAGATGTCCATCAACAGATGAATGGATAAAGAAGATGGGGTATATCTACACAATGGAATACTATGCAGCCATCAAAAGAAATGAAATCTTGCCACTAGAGGGCATCATCCTTAGTGAAATAAGTCAATCGGAGAAAGACAACTATCATATGATCTCCCTGATATGAGGAAGTGGAGATGCAACATGGGGGGTTTGGGGGGTAGGAAAAGAAGAAAAGAAACAAGATGGGATCGGGAGGGAGACAAAACATAAGTGACTCTTAATCTCACAAAACAAACTGCGGGTTGCTGGGGGGAGGGGTATCAGGAGAGGGGGGTGGGGTAATGGACATTGGGGAGGGTATGTGCTATGGTTAGTGCTGTGAAGTGTGTAAACCTGGCGATTCACAGACATGTACCCCTGGGGATAAAAATACATTATATGTTTATAAAAAAATAAAGAATAAAAAGTTTTTTAAAAAAAGAGTCTCCTTCCTGGTTTGCCTCTCTCTCCTTTTTTTACTTTGCTCTTTTGTTGCTTAAATTCCACATAAGGGTGAAATCATATGGTATTTGTCTTTCTCCGACTGACTTATTTCACTTATTATACTCTTTAGATCCATCCATGTCATTGCAAATAGCAAGATTTCATTCCCTTTGATGGCTGAGTAATATCTTATATATAATAATATACATACATCTTTATCCATTCATCTGTCATTGGGCTCTTGGTCTTCTTCCATAATTTGGCTATTGTAAATTATGTCACAATAAGCATAGGGGTGCGTGTATTCTTTTGAATTAGCTTTTTTTTTTTTTTTTTATAAATCCCCAGTAGTGTGATTATTGGACCGTAGGATGGTTCTATTTTTAACTTTTTGAGAAATCTCCATACTGTTTTCCACAGTGGCTGCACCAGTGCACATTCCCACCAACATTGCATGAGTGTTCCTTTTCCTGCACATCCTCACCAACACCTGTTGTGTCTTGTATTTTTTATCTTAGCCATTCTGACAGGTGTCAGGTGATATCTCATTGTTGTTTTGATTTGTATTTCCCTGATGATGAGTGATGTTGAGCATCCTTTCATTTGTCTGTTGGCCATCTGTATGTCTTTTTTGGAAAAATGTCTGTTCATGTTTTTTGCCCATTTTTAAATTGGATTATTTGTATTTTTTGGATGTTGATTTGTGTAAGTTGTTTATATATTTTGGAGACTAACCTTTTAGCAGATATGTTGTTTGTGAATATCTTCTCCCATCCAGTAAGTTGTCTTTTAGTTTTTGTTGATTGTTTCCTTTTGTTTAGAAGCTTTTTTATTTTGATGTAATCTCAATAGGTTATTTTTGCTTTTATTTCCCTTGCCTCAGAAGACATATCTAGAAAAATGTTGCTACAGCCAATGTCATAGAACTTACATATTTATTTTTAAGGCTCCAGGTAATTTTGCTGCGTGGTGAAAGTTGGGAAGACTAAACACATACAATATGCAAAGCATTATATCTAAGAGGCCTAACATTTCCCAACATCTAATAGCACCTTGAGTTAGTCTGATTGGGATGCCATAACAAATGACCACACATGGGGTTACACCACAAAACTGTATTTTACCACAGTTCTGGAGGCTGGAAGCTGAGGATCAAGGTGTCTGCAGGGTTGATCTCTCCTGAGGCCTCTCTCTTTGGCTTGCAGTTAGCCACCTTCTCTTTGTGTCCTCATGTGGTCTTCTCTTGGTCTTGCTGTCTGGATCCTAATCATCTTTTCTTATAAGGACACTAACTATATTGGATGGGTTTCTACCCATATGACCTCATTTTACCTTAGTTTTTCTACTTACTGCCCCTGTCTCGAAATATAGTCATATTTGAGGTACAGAGGTTAAGATTTCAGTGTATGCATTTGGGAGAACACAGTTCAGGCCATAATATGCCTGAGAGAGATAGATTTCTTTCCCGAGTCTAAGTTTCGGAATGACTTTCTGATTTCTCTATTTTCATACTCTGTATCCCCCCTCTGTGTGGTCCTGGGCACACTCTTCATTATCAGATCATTGGTTGCTAGAAGTTCGAACTAAAAACCTTCCAAACAGGGTCTTGGTGAAAGCCCTTATTTTCCAGGTGGAAATTGCGTGGTCAAAAGAGGAAGGAATCACGCAATTCCTCACAGATAAATGGCCCAGAAGTAGGTCAGTGCTCCACTGTTATTGCCACCATTTCTGTTCACTTGATGCACAGACGCAGAAAGGAGAAGAAAACTCTGCTACCCCAGTGGTGCCACTAATTATGACCTTGGGAAAGGTAGGCCATGACCTTGAGTGTTATCAACTGCAATAAGCAGATAATAGAAGGGTGATCATGAGAAAGGCATGGTGTAATGTGAAGGCTCCTCACAATAATAGCACATAGTGTGTGCTATTATCACCTGTATGATCACTAGTGTTGTGCCTTGTGATGGGTGCCAAGGCCATCATGAGAGGGAAGAAGGTGCTTCTGGCTTCACAGGTCTCCAAGTCTGGTCCCTTGGTGCTATGTGTGAGCCCAGCTCTGGGTTGTGAAGTTACATTCGAGAGAGGACAAACAGGGTAGAGGAGACCTAACATTAGGTGGTGTTAGCTACCATCTTCCTAAGGACAGTAGCCGTCACCAATTCTGTACAAATTCTGCCTCCAGGCTGAACTCAACTCAAATCCCAACTCAAATCGTGTGTCATGGGGCACTGTCACATGGGATTTGCACAGGACCCTATGGGATTCTCTCTGACATCCTGGCTGGCTGGCTCTTTCCATGGGAGGTGGGAGGAGAAAGTCTGTAGCTCAGTGGGACTATGAAATTGGGATTTGGACATATCTGCTGGTTCCCCTTTTCTCTGACACTCTAGAGGCTGAATGATCAGATCAACAAAGAAAGGAGTTTCTTTATCTCTCTCTTTCTTTTTAAAAAGATTTTATTTATTTATTTGAGAGAGACACATACACAGAGATAGTAAGAGAGAGTGCAGGTGGGGAGCAGAGAGAGAAGCAGACTCCTCATTCCCACTGAGCAGGGAGCCTGATGTGGGGCTCGATCCCAGGATTCTGGGATCATGACCTGAGCCTAAGGCAGACACTCAACCAACTGAGCCACCCAGGCACCCCAAGGAGTTTCTTTCTGAAAGGCCCAGGAATGGAGAGTGGCCAGCATTTGTAATTTTTCTGATGAGATCATCAGAGAGGAAATCCTGTCAAGTAGTGAACTTGCAAATGGTGGTTAAGGTTTTCTGGGAGCCCAGACGAAGAGTGAAGAAATTTGAGATTTTCCAAGGACAAAGCCCCCTTCCATGTGGGGAAGGGAATGAAACCTAACATCAAAAACAAGAAAGAACGTGGCTTTGTGTGTAGGTCCTGTCTTCCTACAGCCCTCCCAACCATTGTCCATATGTCTGTAACTGTAGACAGTAAACTTCCATTGTCACTGATGTCCTTCCCTCCTCCCTACCCCCTTGGTGGGTTTATCCAGTTCCTGAGTCGGTTCTGACAAAGACAAGAAGTCCAACCACAGCCTGAGCTCTACAAAGAGCTTGGTCTGGAAGGAAGGCTTTTGCTCGGGAAGTCAAGTGCAATCTGATAGAGGTCTTACCACAAAGTCTTGGTATTCCTTATACCTTCTTCTAAACACAGCACCAACTGGTTTCAGAGCTGAGACTGTAATGCAACTTCCCCAACCCTCTCTCTGAAGCTTCCATGTTCCTTTTCCCTCTAGGAATCTGTATAACAGACCTTCCATTCTCAGAATCCATTAGGCATCTTTACATGAAACTCAATGGTGTGGTTTGAACAATATGACATTTATTCTAGTATTTTTAAAAGATTATTTTAGAGAGAGAGAGTGCAAGCAGGGGAAGAAAAGATAGAGGCTAGAGAGAGAGAATCTCAACCAGACTCCCCAATTAAGCACAGAGCCAGATGCAGGGCTTGACTGCATGGTGCTGAGATCATGACCTGAGCTGAAACCAAGAGCTGGACGCTTAACCAACTGAGCCACCCATGTGCCCCATGTTCTATTCCTAAATGCAAGTCCAGAGGTCAGGGGTGCTAAGGATAATTCCACAGCTCAGGCATGCCATCTGGAACTGGAGCTAGTCATCCTGCTCCCTTTCCTTGGGATATTGGGCAATATGAGCTTTATGAGCATATTATGAGCATTTCCTTATAAGCATTTCCTTGGAAGCCATTGTTTCTTCACGCAACAGCATCAAAGCAGGAGCAAGGCAAGGGGCAGCAGTAACAGAGTTCTATCCGCACACCGGCCCCTGGTGTGTGACATCGCCGTCTACACCAAGAGTGCAGAAATCAAGAATGTGCATTAGATGACTTTTCGCAGAGTAAACCCAGACATGAAAGAGAGCACACAAACCACGAGACAGAGGATCACCAGCAGCAACCTTGGCCACCTTCTGATCCCAAAGACCAGCAAAGGAAATTGATAACCTGACTACAAACACTGTAGGTGAGTTTTGCCTTTTTCAAAAAAGAAACTTTATGTCACTGGAATCACACAGCATGTCTTTTAGGCAACTGTCCTCTTTTCACTTTGTGGGATTCATCTACACAGTTAAGAGTAGGCAGAGCTTGTCCATGGTCATTTCTCTATAGGGTTCCATTGCATAAATATGCCAGAATTTATGTGCTTTATTGTTTATGGTTATTTGAGTTGCTTCCAAGTTTTGTAGATCATTTTGTAGTTCTGCTATGACTCCCCGTATGTACATTTTGGTAAATATATACCATATGCATATGTGTTGGGGTAACCTAGGAGTGAAATGACAGGCTCAGAAGATTGCCTCACTCTTTCCATGGATGTCTTTCCCACAACCCCTCAGCATTTACTTGGCTCATTACAAGCCTACTCTGAAGATATTCCTTAGACTATCTTAGAGGTATAATTTTTTCCCTGAGGCTAGGGACAGTGCTACTTGATCAAATCAGGCTTCTGGAAATGATAAAGACACAGAAATATCAAGTGGATACCACTGCACTCTGCTATCCCTTCCTGATTAGAGTCTCCAATGAAATGTGAATTTGTCTGGAATCATGTCCGTGCCACTCATGTGGATGTCCTTCCACTTCCCCGTACCTGGCCTGGAAGTGTGGTCTTTCTCCTATCACTATCTACCTGCCTTCTATCTGGGTTCTGTCTCCATTGTGGACTTTTCTCTGGAGCCATGACTGAGCTCTTTCTTGACAGGCAGGACTGAAGATACTGCCAGGGGAGAATAGTAAATATGGTCCAACAACCACTCGTGTGCACCTTGTCTCAAGTTATCAACCTGCATTTCTGTCCCTCCAGGCCCCCTTCCATTAGCGAATTTTCTAAGAGTGTCTATTTCAAGATTCCAGCAGGAATGATTTTTTTTTAAAGAGGCACAATCCTCTCTTCATATCATCAGACTAGAGATTCTGAACAATCTAAGGCTGATTTTAGGGCAGTTTTGAGTAAGTTAGCATGGGATTTCTCCAGAGATAGAGTGCACTGTCGTATTTTAGGAGAATCTTAATACCGCAATAAGGATGGATTGACGTTGCGTCAATTTCTATTCTCATTACAATAAAAGAGTCAGTGTGGTATTAGAATTTTACTGCCTGCAACATTTGGTGAATTACAGGGAGGTTTAATATGATTTCCCACACTATATTCTGTTTAGATTGGCAGGTTTCTCTGGGCGTTTCTCAATAGACTGATAAAGCACTAGACAGGGGATTAGCTCTCTTGGAAGCTAAGAAAAGAGGTGATCGGGGTTGTTTATAGCTTGTGGGGATGGATTCTGATGGAAGAACCCAGAGAGAGCGAAACTTTCACAGCATACAGAATGGCAAGGACTCAGGGAGCATATTACAGGATACAGCCCCACCCTGTAGAGTAATTCCCTTGGGGGCCCAGGACAGGAATAACCAGAACAGAGAGACTAATAGATCTCCTTTTGGGACAACATCATAAAGAGAAATAAATCACACCAAATGTCTCTCAAGGGGATTGATATTTTTTTTCTCCCAAAGAAAGGCTTCAGATTCAGATTAATGTAACACGTTTTGGATAGTGCCAACTCCAAGCACCGTGAACATGGACTGTTTTATCCCAGACTCCCACAGGCCAGTTGGGGAAGCCATCATTATTATCTTCCTCCTCCTCAGCATTGTTTTAGATAAGGTTTCCTGGAAACAGATCCTGAAATGGAGAATTGCATGCAGAAGGGTTCCCTGGGGTTACCCTCTGGAGATGCAGCTCTAAGGAAACCGGCGAGGCAGGGTTGGGTAGAAAGGAGCAGACCTGCCATGTGGGCCCACTTGAGGACTCAACAGCTCCCAGAGGGAACTCAGGAGTGGGATGGCCTTTAGAATCATCCTGAACTGACACCAAAAACTTTTCCCTCATGTCTGTGCATCAATCATTCATTGGGTGGGTCCACCCCAGAGAAGGGTATAACCTTGAATGGGGAGCACAGAGGCATCAAGAGCCCCTATTCCCAGCACCTGGGGGATGAGTGTGTTAAGCCTGAGGAGGGGATCTGAGTGAAATATTATGTTAGGCATCAATGAAAATCAATTCAGGGGTTATCATTGAATTAATGTATTCATTCATTGATTGTCAGTGAAAGTCATCATCACTGTCATTTAGCAGCAGAGGCTCAAAGGAATCAAGAGACTTGGCCCAAAGGCCACATAGCTGGTAAATGGACTATCCTTTGCTCTGATATCCCAGTCAGTATGCTTTCTCTTTCCTGTGTACTGCTTCAGCCTCTGTTTCTCTCAGGAATCTGACTAAGGTAGGAGGACAGTGAGGTAGATGATGAAGGAATGAGATGCCCCTCTCTCCCGCATCAAGGAAACAGTAACCCTGGTGGAAGGTGTCTAGGAACACCTTTCATTTACTAACACCAGGGAACACCTGCTATCTCCAAATGGTATGGACGTGTTGATAGGAAGACGGAAAGGCCCCTTTTCTCATGGAGACCTTATTCTAGTCAAATAAATTTATCATCGGAGTGCCTAGGTGGCTCAGTCGGTTAAGTGTCTGACTCTTGGGTTCAGCTCAGATCATGATTTCAGGGTTGTGAGACTGAGTCCTGTACTGAGCTCCAAGCTCAGGGTGGAGACTGCTGAAGATTCTCTCTCTCCTTTTACTCCTTTCCACCTGTAAAAACATGAGTTTATCACCCAAGACACCTAGAAATCCATGAGGTGTAGCTTAGTTTGGTTAAATAGATTCTCATTGTATGAACTGGGGCTACATTGGATTTGGCTTCATATAATACAGCACTGGGCTGATAATAAGAAGGTCCGTTATTCATTTGTTCCTTAAAAATATGAGTATTTTATTGAATGTAGGAGAGCACTCAAGTAGGCAAGAGTTTTGTTATTATTATACGCGTGTAGCTAGACAGAAATTCCTACACCATCACGGATGACAGACTTCCAACCTCTTCCTTCCACTTCAGACTGGATTTTGATATGGTTTGGGTTTGGTTGATGTCTAATTTCAAATGAGGGAAGGGGGACATTAACAGCTGAAGGCAAGCCAGCCATCCAGTCAGTCCATCCCTTGTAGATGCCCTTGAAGGGCAGTAGTCGGTCATGTCATTAGAAACAGGGGCAAACGTATCTGGGAGTGCTGAATTTTAATTAGTGAGAGATGGACCTGTGCCTCGATTTTCCCTTTGGTCCTCCTTCAACAAAGGATTCCTTTCATGGTGATTTCCAGAGATGTGGGTCCATGTATGTCCCTCAGTCATCAACATGCCTCAGTTTCCAGATTTGTGCACTGAGTTCTTCTTTATCAAATGGAAGATAAAAGCA
Source organism: Mellivora capensis (assembly GCA_004024625.1). Taxonomy (NCBI): domain Eukaryota; kingdom Metazoa; phylum Chordata; class Mammalia; order Carnivora; family Mustelidae; genus Mellivora; species Mellivora capensis. Next base: position 37,185 of record PISX010016850.1, on the reverse strand, counting down.
TCCATCTGTATCCCTGAGAAGGAAACTTGCAGCCAGTTCTCTTTCATTTTTTTCATGCTTTAGAAAAATCTTTAATGTCACGAGAAATATTTATGATATTAGATCAAGTGAAAGATGAATACAGAATATATATAATACAAAGCCAAGTTCTCAAAGTGGAGTAAAATAAACTAGAATGTTAACAATTACGATCTTTGACTATGGGATGAAGGGTGATTTTCAGTTTCTCATTTATACTACACCTTATTTCCAGAACTGTGTAGGCTTACAGTTAAGACTGGGGGCTTAGACTTGTGTCTTAGTTCTATCACTTACTTGGATGAGTTAAATAACCTTTCAGAGCCTCTTTTCCTTGCATGTAAAATCCAGTCCTCTTTTGATTTGCTCATGGCCAAGTGTAGTGCCGCATACCCACACTGGACTTCCGTGCCCTTTCCCAGGTTCTGCAGAACATCCGTTCTGACATAAAGGCATTCTTGGGATTCTTGGCTGCCTGATAGAAGAGATATGAAGAGTCTGCTCACTCTAGTCTCAGCAGGTAGAATAGAACATCAGAGACGTGGAGACACCGCTTAACCTTAGGAAGGGCTCCATATCTTTTCCTTACAACACAGTAAAGAGTGTGGAGGCGGATGGCAACTTCTACTAGAACCTCAGCCCAGGGAAGCAGCCTTCAGAGACTCAAGCCAGGAGCTGATCAGCTGCCTACTGAACATGTTCACCTTGACAAAGAGAGGAGCCTTTCCTTTGTTTTGGGGCTCCTGACCTCTCCTTAAGTAATTCTGAGGACTCTGATAGATAGCTGGCATAGTCCTCTCAGGCTGCCATAACAAACTACCATAGACTGGGGGCTTACAGAAATGGATTTTCTCACAGTTCGGGGGGGCTGGGAATCCCAGATCAAAATGCCAGTCTAGGGGGGCCTGTGTGGCTCAGTTGGTTAAGCACGCGTCTTTGGCTCAGGTCATGATCCCAGGGTCCTGAGATGAAGACCTGAGTTGGATTCCCTGCTCAACAGGGAGTCGGCTTCTCCATCTCCCTCTGCCTTTCTCCCCTCAATGCTCTCTCTTTATCTCAAATAAATAAATACATACATAATCTTAAAACAAAAAAACCAAATTGCCAGTCTACTCAGTTCCGTGAGAGCTCTCTTCCAGGCTTGTAGATGGCCATCTTCTCACTGTGTTCTCACATGGCCAAGGTGGGGGGTGGTGCAGAAGGAGAGAGAGAGAGTCTTATGTCACTTCTTATAAGACAATGGTCCTATCAGATCCAGGCTCTACCCTTATGACTTCATTTGACTTTAATGAACTCCATAAAGGCCCCGTCTCTAAATACAGTTACATTGATATTTAGAACTTCAACATATGCATTTGGAGAGCACAAAATTCGGTCCATAGTGGTAGCACTAAACACTCGTCGGTCTTCTTCAAAAGACAAATATTTTAGGAGCTATCCTTAGAAGTCATCCACCCAGCATCCAAGCCCCTGTGCTTGCCAACCCAATGGCTCAACAGGGCATTCACGTTCCTTAGTAATCTCATGTCACTACTGCAGAAGTTCCAAAGGGCTTCCAGTGCCCATTTGGCCACCATGGCCACCATGTCCAGTGATGACACCTCTAGTCATCAGCTGCGAATCTCAAATTCTACCAAGAAGCCAGGTTCCCACTGTGCATTGTTGCCAGTCTTTAGATCATAAGCTACAGACAGGACTCCTGTCTTAGTGTTTCCAAGAGCAAGGAGGGGCCACATGGCCAGGTCATGAGCCATGTGTAATTATTTGTTATCGTAACCCTGAACTTTCATATCACCAGTTGGCTTCTTAGAGCCCACTATTATTTTATGGTCAGACAGGAGACTTCCTAGGGCCTTCATTACAGCTTTGAGGACTTGGAAGGCACAGCTTTTGTGAAATACAGCTGGGTTGATCAGGGACTTCACTGTTTTGCAGAACTTGGATTAATTTCCTATCACTGCAGTGTATTCAGTGCGTGAACATGAGTCAAAGTAAAGCTTCCTAGGACATCACTGACCTTCAGAGTTGAACCTCTCATACTCCTACTTCAGGCCATGGCAGGGGGTTGACATCCTCATCTATAGCCTTGTGGCTGAGGTGCTTTGAGAACACCTGCACCCCTCTCCCTCTTCCATTGAACTGGGAGCCCCCACACAGGAAAAAGGGAGGGGAAGGCACTGGGAGAGCCCATGTTGGGCCCCAGCCCAAAACCCACAATAGCTATGAGGCTGAGCTTAACCAGCATCAGTCCTGGGATGAATGACTGGGCTCTGTAATGTTATTTTAAAGAAAGCTGGCCTCTCCTCTTTGACCATCACACCCCCAAGCTATTGCAAACCCCTGCTCATTCCTCTTTAATAAACTCCCCTGGGAGATGCCAGGAAATAACCTACAGTCCCTCTCCCCCAGACCCCTGTGTCTACTTGGCCCTTGCCTAGCTTTGCTGGAGGATGCCCGGTGGTCAGGAAGGTTTATTGCTGCCTCTTGCAACAAGAAATCTGGAGTAGGAGTCTTCAGGCTGTGTGCAGCTCACAGAAGTCACCAGATCACACGTTCCTTCTGTCTCCAGGCTGCTACCCTCAGATTTATCTCCCACCCTGTAGTCAAATGACCATAGTACCTCACTATTAAGGCTATGTAGTTGCCATAACAATAAAGAATAATAAAAGAGATTCTCAAAAAGAGAGTAGTTCTCCTTTGTACATCATAGTCCACTGAGGGCTGGTTGGAGAAAGTTAGGGAAGGGGCGCTTTCTCTCTGTCACTCAAGATCCCAGCCTCCTTCCATCTTGTGGCTCTGCCCTCCTCTCAGTCCCCAGGGTTGTCTCCAGCCAGGGAGAGATCATGAAACAGCAACAATCATAATTGGAAGGTCTTGTATGACAAGCATGGACGTGGAGAAAGTTACTGATGTTGACAGTTAGGAACCTGGTCAGAGAAACAGCCTTTTCCAAAGGAGACTGGAAGGTGCAGTAGAGGGGTGTGTTACCTGGGCAGAAGCAAACTCAGATATTAGGGACCACAGTGGCCTCCCCCACAGTTTCCAAGTGCCATGTCCTCCTACAACAGTGTTGAAGACCAGATGAGAAGTGGGTTCTGCTGGCACAAAGGGAGCTGAGAATGGCCCCAGGTATTCTACCAACATGTGCCCATGACCTAAAGCAGAGTATACCAGCCCATGCAAAAAGGGGGGGTGTCAGAAACAGAAGCTGGAGCTTGGCATGGGATGAGTGACCCAGTCAGGAAGGCCAGGATTTGAGTTTGGTTTCAGTCCTAGTGAGTAAGTGTAGCAGAAGGGCCAGATGGCTGGAACCATGACCACGAGTGGTTAGACAGATTTTTTTTTTCTTCTCTTTCTCACATAGACAGATGCCTTGGAGTTAGCTTCATGGCTCAAGCCTCCCCTGGAGGAACCCTTACAACATCGGGTGAGGACTATTACAAGGGAGATCAGGGTCAGGGTCACTGGCTCCACGGCATGACTTGGTGCTGGGTGGTGAGCGTCTCAGGGCATAACATACTTTGATCACTCTCTCTGTGTGTTTCTTGGTCTGGCTTGAGTATTGCTTTCTCCAGCATCCGTTCACCATGTTCCTAGCCATTCTGTCTATACATTACCTTTAGTGACTGTTTGAAAGATACCATTTTTAGAGAAATGTGTTCAGAGGTAATGACCCTTTCTCAGCCAGTTCCTCCGGAAGCTCTACTTTCCCCCCATGCAACCATAGGCCACTTCTCGATCCTTCTAGGAAGAATGGAACTTTGGCCAGATCAGGAATGAGGACCAAAGTTGACTTTCTGATGAATTTCAAATCAGGTGAGAAAGGAGATTTATGCTTTCTCCATGAGTACTGGGACCAAGGGAATAATGACTGTCTAGTTAGCTGCTATTTTGTAGCTTCTCTTCTGTACCTGAAGAGTGGTTCTCCACCTTGGCTGTACATCAGAGTCACCTGAGGTGTTTTAAAATATTCTAATGTTCATGCTCCAATTAGACTCTTGAGAAGTGGGGTCCAGACACTGGTAAGGGTTGAGAAGATCCTTGGTGACTGTGACGTGCCCAGAAGTTTGAGAACTACTGTGCTAGACAACATTCTCAAGTTTTATTCGCACAGTCAATCCTCACAACCGAAGGAAGGGACAAAGGGTATGCCCACTCACAGATGAGTGAACCGAGGCTTGGAAGACTGAGCGATCAGCCAGGGGTCCTGTGGCTCAGAGGTAGCAAGGCTGAGACTCAAGCCTGAGTCTGACTCCTGAGGCCACACATCCCACCTCGTCACAAGGCTGCATCTATAGGAAACAGGTTGTTCTGTCTGACAGCTGGGGTGAGCGGCAGCCAGCTCCAGCTGACAACACCCAAGATTGCTCCCAAAAGGTGTTCCCCTGGCTTTGTCTGGGGAAACCTAATTACTGCAATTGTGTTATAAAATTATCACTTTACCCACGCAAATGGGCCAGAGCGACCGGTTGTCTATTCTTGTGGTTGTCCCAGATTATTAAATGAGCAGCTGCCTCCAAATATGTTTGCAGCCACCTAATTCAATGGCTGCATGCACTTGCATATTCATGGCTCCCGACTCACAGCCCAGACTTGCAGGACTCCTCCAGTGGGGCTCTAAAAGTTAATTTATCTCGGCAATTTAAATAAATACACTTCCGTAGGCTTTAGTGACTCTTGCAGATTTCAGCGAGTACCTTGACAGAAAGGGAAGTTGGGGAACAGGGAGGGGGACTGGAAATCCACCCTGGGGTCAAGGTCAAGTGCAGGAGGATGAATGAACTGTTGAAATGGTGGAAAGAGAGCCCCACGCTGGGCAGGCACTTAGGATTCAAGCCCTACTTGGCTGTTATTGCAAGCGTTGAGACCTTGGGCAAAGGATTTGATTGCTCTAGACCTTGTTAGTCCCCATCTATAAAATGGGAATAGCAGATTCACAGGCAGCATTCCAGAAAGATTTAGGTTTCCTAAATTTCCATCAGCCTTGTTTTGCCTTCATAGAATTATACCCTAGAGGTATAATTCCCCATTATATTAACCTACTTCTATTTTCACCCCAAATAGTGTTTATCCCTGACCCTATTTTTAAAGATTTTATTTTATTTTATTTTATTTTATTTATTTGACAGAGATCACAAGTAGGCAGAGAGGCAGGCAGAGAGAGAGGAGGAAGCAGCCTCCCTGCAAGCAGAGAGCCCGATGCGGGGCTCGATCCCAGGGCCCTAGGATCATCACCTGAGTTGAAGGCAGAGGATTTAACCCACTGATCCACCCAGGCGCCCTTATCCCTAACCTTATTAAGATTCCTGGGAATCTCAGTAACATTGTCCTTCCCTGACACATGTTAGGAGAGTAGAGAACTTTACAAACTGACTGGTCTCTCCTTGTGCCATCCCGATGGGAGGCAGACTGCACCAGGGGGACAGTCCCCATGGAGGGAGCTGAGGCCCCGGCTGAGCCCAGCACATAGGAGGTATTTGACCTTTGTTTTTTCTTCTCCTTCTCCTCATGCCGGCCTCACAGGGGAGGAAGAGCCTAAAATGGCAACATTGGTCAAAGGTGCCTACAAAGTGTTGAGTTGGGGGGCGGGTGGGCCAGCTCAGCCCCCTCAAGGGAGCAGAGGCAGCTTCCGTGCTGGGGAAGGCTGTCTACACCCCCACCCCCTGCCCCTCGATGGAGCAGCTCTAGGTTAACAGTGTGGACTGGAGCCGGGTGGCTAGGGCCAGGCCCTGGCTGCGCTGTATACTGGCGAGGCAGTCCTCTGCAGACATCTAGCGTCTCTGGGCCTCAGTTTCTTCATCTACAAGATGTTAGTTACGTCACAGGGTTCCCACAAGCATTACAAGTCACGCACGCACCCCGAGCCATGCCTGGCACAGAGAAAATGCCAGTTGAAGCGTGGTTTGGAGAGGTTTTTTAAATGCCCAGGGATACATTTGTAAAATGTCCAGCTTTCTCTTCCTCTTTTTCCTCCGGTCCTCCCTCCCTCCTTCCTGTCCCCCTCCTTTACTTTTCTTCCCTCTGCCGCCTCCTTCTGTCCCTTTTTCCCTCCCCTCCTCCCCCAGTGCCATCACCATCATCCTGCACACGAGGAGGGTTTCCTAGGGACTCACTTAGACGTCTTCTGATACACAGAAGGTCTTATCTTCCCTCTCTATGGGTGAAAGAGTCCGCAGCTTGAGGGAATAGGAGATTGGCACCAGCTCCCACGGCTAGTATGGGACTGAGCCTCCCTCCTTCCCCTGGACTCAGAGCGAACGTAGAACACACTTGGGAGTGGGGCGCCTGGGTGGCTCAGTGGATTAAGCCTCTGTCTTCGGCTCGGGTCATGGTCTTAGGGTCCTGGGATCAAGTCCAACATCGGGCTCTCTGCTCAGCGGGGAGCCTGCTTCCCCCTCTCTCTCTGACTGCCTCTCTGCCTACTTGTGATCTCTGTCTGTGAAATAAATAAATAAATAAAATCTTTAAAAAAAAAAAAAAAAGAACACACTTGGGAGAAATGAGATGGTTCCCCTGCGTGTCGCTTAAGGCAGTCCACACCCCTCCTGGTGTGGACAAGGTCCTGGAGTGACTCTGGAACCACGTCTGTTAACGAATGAGCTTTGCCATTAGACATGGAGTCTCTTCTGGTGTCTCAGGAGCAGGTGAGACCACAGACTGAAGGGTTAGGAGGGTGACCTCTAAGGCCAGGCTATCTGGGCTTGTCTTGTGGCTCCAGCCACCCCTTTTCGGCCATGTGATGCTGGCCACAGCCCTCCACATGTCTGACCCTTCATCTTTGTATCTGAAGTATGGGGATAAGGCCAGAAGGCCTGAGGTGGTGAGGAATGAACCAGCCAATGCATGAAAGGTACTCAGCACAGCACTTGTTAGGCTCCAAGATACACAAGGTCTTGTTCTCATTATTCTGAGCGTTGTAAGAAACTACAAACTGTTCCCATGGAAGGTGGTATTTACAGTCATGGAGAGATCCAGACACTCCTCTCTGACATAGAGCTGTCTGATCCACAGCCTGCATTCAAGTCCGCCCATCATCTGTAGGCTGTGTGGCCTTGAGTAAGTTCTAAACCTCTCTGAGCCTCAACTTTCTTTTCTTTTCTTTTTTTAAGATTTTACTTATTTATTCATCAGAGAGAGAGAGGGAGAGCATGAGCAGGGTGAATAGCACAGGGAGAGGGAGAAACAGGCTTCCGGCTGAGTAGGGAGCTCAATGCAGGACTCTGGGATCGTGACCTGAGCCAAAGCGAGATGCTTAACAGATTGAACCCCCAGGAACCTCAGTTTTCTTAATGCTACAAGGAAAATAAGAGGAGTGACTGCCTCAGGGTGGTTGTGAGGATTCCATACAATGAAACAGGAGAAGCCCTGAGAACAGAGCCTGCCACATGGTACATAGTAAATAATCATACAGGTGAGCTACTGCTGTCCGGCTGAGCTCTGCTCAGCTGCATGGTGTGGATGCCAAGTTTTGGGGACATACGTGACTTATCTTCTTTTTTTTTTTTTCTTTTTAAACCACCACACTGACACTAGCCTATCAGGTGATGTGCCTCCCTCTTACAAAAACACACCTGGGGGTGCTCCAGATGTTTGCAGCTGGCAGGATCATCCACCCCTGCCTCCCACATCAACACCACCACCAGCTGGGTTCCCCACTCCTTCCAGGCTTGGGGACCGCATGGCTCTAAGGACAGCAGGGCGCTGCCGAGGCCCGGCAGGGAGGGTCTGAGAAGGCCAGGGGGAGAGGAAGGAATTGCATCAGAGTGTCTGGCTTGCCTTCTGCTTTCTCTCAGGAGAATCGTAAAGTACCTCCCTTTACTGGTTCAGCACCGTTCCTGTGGAAATTAAATTCACAGCCTGTATTTTAAACCCTATATATTGTTTGGCTTAAGCTGGGATTCCCCCCACCCTTCTCTGATAAATAGGACATTTTAATAACATTCACAGCACGACAAGAAGTTGGGAGAAAATACACATGGCTCTCCAGGTGTCGGATTCCCCGGGCACTGCTGAGATGGGATCTTGTCACCGCTCTCTCCTGGAGAGTGACTAATGCTTACGAGGAGGTGGCAGACAGGGAGGGGTGGGGGAGGGGACTGCCAGCCAGGAGGCAAGCCAGGACCAGGACTGGGGGGGGCAGGCAGCCCCAGAGGGAACAGCCTGGACACAGAGTCTCTCCCTGCGGCTCTTTTTCTCTCCATTCTGTCAAGGCTCTGCATCCTCGCTGCCAGAGATAACAGGGTGATGGAATGCTCTCCATCCATCAAGTGACAGCACATGGGGAGGGGGCTGTTTTCATTCCTTGGGGGGTGGGGGTTGCCCTCTGATGTTTGCAGAGGTCTTTGACATCCCAGGCTTGGGTTGGCTCCTGCTCCGTGTGAGGTTCTATGGGGATACAGAGATGAATAGGACACGGTCCCTGCCCTTGACCAACTCACAAGTCAGTGGGGAGGACAGATGGGAGCTCCCACTAGAAGAGCTCCATAATCATTGAGTGACCGTCCTGGAGCCTGGCACTGGGCTAAGTCCCGTCAACTTACTGATCCCACTCGAGTGTCGAGTATGAGCCGAGAATGTGTGTCGACTGAATGGCACAGTGGCCTTCAACCTTCGTGGAGTTGGTGGTGGGTGTCGAGGAGGGGGACCAGCAGGGAATACACAAAGAGATCCTTAGTATATCTGCTGTGTCACTTTCAAATGCACAATAAGTGGAAAGGGACCCAAATATCGCTTTATTCTGAGTAAGTCTGGGAAAGCCTCACCAACGAAGGAAAGGAATTAGAGAGTGATTCCTAAGGGGGATATTTAGCAGGGGGGAGACCCTTCTGGGTGGAGGACATAGCAAAGTGCAAAGGCCCTGAGGCACGTTTTAGACCATCCAAGAACCACAGCCAGGAGGCCAGGGGGCTGAAGCAGAGTGGGAGCGGGGCAGAGAATGGGAAAGTTGACCAGAGAAGCCTTACAGGCCCAGGCAAGGATTCTGGGTTGAATTCAGAGGACACCGGACATTTTCTGGAGGATTTCCAAACCAAGGAGTAGCATTCACTGGCTTAAATTTGCCAAGAATTACCCTGGCCACTGTGTGAGGACTGGCCTGCCAGGGCAGGAAGAGCATCGAGGGACCCGTTAGGAGGTCCTAAGGAACAGGTGCTATATTACTACTGTGTAGATCAGAAAAGACGAGGTGTGAAGTTGAAACCTAGCCATGCTTTTAGTCCTAGAGAGTGGAAAGGCAGGAGACAGAGCCAGGATGTTTCTGCCATTAACCCCTGTGGTCCAAAGTCTCCCCAGTAATGACAGCAAAGGGCAAGATGAAATCTTCTCTGAATGCATTTCATGCATCTGACCTTGGAGGTTTAGAGCCGGGAGCAAATTTCTGCTGTTGGAGGGCACATCAAGGGAAGAGTCATCCTTCAAGGAGAGGTGGGCTGGCCCTTCTAGGAGGGGACGCTTTTGGTCAGCTAGAGCACACGATGCTCCCTCGAGAGAAATGCACACAGAGGCCTGGAGTGGAGAAGGGAAGATTGAGTGGTTCAGGGAGACTGGAGTTTTGGGAACATCTCAAAGAGGGTATGGGAGAGGAAGCCAAATAGGAAGCCAGGGCATAGCTGATATCAAACACTAGACCAAGGAGTAACTGGCAAGGCACCGTTACATGTTCTCAACTTGTGAGTAGTAGAAACTGATGGCACGACAGAGGACAGAGGGAACCCCTGGGAACTTGAGGGTGTTCCCTGATCTCTGGGTTTCCATAACTCTGTCTCATCAGAGCCTACCCGGGGCAGTGCTGGAAGGTTCTTGGTGTGGGATTCATGCAAACTTGGAAGATTGGGGTAATGATGGTGTCACTTGTGGAGGTGGGAAATACAGAAGAAAGAAACAGTTCTTTATTAAAAAACAAAACAAAAAACGAGTTCACCCGATTTTAGACGTGCTGAGACAAAAGAGCAAAGAACTTATTTTCATAGCATTCTTATAGCATTTACAACCAACCATTCTAAGTCCATTGGAAGTGCTTCCCAAACATGGACCCATTAAATCCTCATAACCCCCCTGGTAGGAGGTGAGGTTTCCTATGATTATTCCCATTTTGCAGACAAGGTCCTGAGGTATATACAGGTAAGGAACTCGTCCGCTGTCACATAGCTAGTGAGCATCAGAGCCTGGGTTCAAACCTGGAAACTTCGGTGCCAGAGGTCATTCTTCAGACAGCCAGGTTATGACATTGTCCTTGTGAATGTCAATAGCAAACCAGTGATCTGCAGGTGACTGAGTTCCCATATGTCTTGACTTTGACAAAAGAAAATGACTCCTTTTGTTCATCAAGCCTCTAATTTTAGGGACAGCCAGATTTACCTAGATATATATATGCTGCTGATCAGCAATAAATTGGGAGTATCTACTAGGTCCTCCAGTTGCCATGTCCCACCCGTTATGACTAGAATCATTGCCACACCCCATTCACCATTACGTTAATAGCGCCTATAAAAACACCTGGAATGCAATTGCTGTTCAATGAGTTTTGTGGTGTTAGTATGGTCTCCTGCCAGAGCCAGGTCCGAATTTGTCCCACCTCTTGAATCCTGTCCCCTTACAGTATCGTATGGTGGTTATAAACTCAGGGGTCTACAGTCAGACTTCCTGGGTTTGAATCCTGGCTCTGCCATTTGCTAGCTGTGTGACCTTCTGCAAGTTACTTAACCTCTCTGTGCTTTGGTTTCCTCATCTATAAAACATGGTTGATAATAGTAACTACTGCATAATATTGCTGCAAAGATCAAATGAATGGATACATAAAAAGCATGGAAAACAGTGCTCGCATGGAGTATGAGGTGGGGCATAAAAGAGGGAAAAGGAAGGAAAGAAGACAGGAAGGAGAAACAGCAGCAGGGAGAGGAGGGAGGGAGGAAACAAACTGGTTTAAAAATTTTTTAGGGGCACCTGGATGGCTCAGTTGGTTAAGTGTCTGCCTTTGGGTCAGGTCATGATCCCAGGGTCCTGGGATCAAGTCCTGTACTAGAGCCTGGTTCTTCCTCTGCCTCTCTCTCTCTCTTTCTCTGTGTGTGTGTGTCTCATGAATAAATAAATAAATAATCTTTAAAAAAAGTTTTTTAGAAAGGAACACACTGCAGACAATTTTTCAGAGAGACCAGTTCTGTTCCCCTTTGAGTTATAAAAAATTATAAATGTATATTTGGAGGGATGAACTCCTTGGCCAGGATGTCAGACTTACATCCCTGCTGAGTCTGGCAATTATCAGGCCATAACCCAGAGAACTGGATCCCCACTTGAGCACAGTAGACTCAGAATGACTGTCCAACTTGTTTCTTGTCACAGATGAGGAAAATGGGACCCACACTGACTCACGTCATCTGGGCGGTAGGGGGGAAAGCTGCAGGTAAGACCCAGGTGTCCTGGCTTCTAGTCCTCTTGTCTTTTTCCACATGGTAGAGAGAACTAGGGAAAAAAAAAAAAGCTGTTTTCCTCTGCCTCCTTCAGCTACCTCTGACCTTCCTGCTTACTCATCCCCAGAAGTCAGAGGCAGAGTGTGCCACCAACCTTCAGAGAGAGAGGGAAGCCCTTGGCTGAGGCAGGGGCAGGGGAAGGTTGGGTGCCTGTGGCTGTCCACGACTCGGGAGCTGACATCAGCTCAGCTGCGTGCATGTTGTGCTAAATCCCAACGTGCAAGGACTGAAAATCACCAGGTTACTTTGCAGGAACAGCAGTTTAATAAGATTAGGAAGAGTTGAGAACCCTTGTTACATCCAAAGCAATGATATGAAAAAGTCAACATGCAGCAGAGAATTTGCAGTGGAATTCTGAAGTCGGCAAGTGGAGGACATGTATTTTGAGGCTTTGGAGTCTAAGCCCCTCACTTTGGCCATGCGAAATCTACTGCTTCCAGTAGAAAATCCAGTTGCCCTTTGCATATAAGGCCTTGCTGTCCTTAGAGACTAATTACAGAGCTACATCACTATTTGCATCAGGAAGTTCTACTCAATGTCCTATCCTATATATAGATCTGGTCTACTGAGCTCTGAGCCCAAAAGCATTTAGTGTGTCTTGAATTTTAATCCAGTGAGGTTATAATCTAAATAAACTGTCAGGTGGAAGATCATTAAGTTGGCCCAATATTAGGAGAACATAGGGAAAATTCGTCCATAATCAGAATTAAGAATGTTACCCAGATATGACATGGCCCACCGGAACTCCCCAGGGAGTGTGGTCAGCTCTGACTTAGTGAGTTAGACATCGGCCTACATGTCCAACAAGACTGCGTTGCTCATGGCAAAGAGTAACCTAAGTGGCAATGGAAACACTAGGTGGCAGAAGACTTGGTGTATTTAAAGAGCTAAAAGAACACTTAATAGCTGAAGTACAATGGGTGTACGTGGGAGCATAATCCCGTTACAACATAATCTAATGACAGTCAGGTAGGGAGGGAGGGGACAGATCTCTCAGAACCTTGCAGTACATAAGGGATTTGGATTGTAGCGCAAGAATCCTGGGATGTCTTTGGAGGGTTTTAGACAAGGAATGGCAGAATTGGTTTATATTTTTGAAAGATCACTTGGGCGGCTGGGTGGAGAATAGATTGCAAGAAGCATGGAAAAAATGGAGGTAGGGGACCAGCTAGAAGGACATTGCAGTAGCGCAGGAGTAAGATAACTAGACTTTGGCTAGGATTATAGAAATGGAGCTGGAAAGAGGTGCACCGATGAATGGTTGGGTGGGTGGGTGTGTGGATGGGTGGATGGTCAGTTGAATGGTTGGGATGGATGGGCGAGTGGGTGGATGGGTGGATGGATGGATGGATGGATGGATGGATGGATAGAAGGATGGATGGTTGGTTGAATGATTGGATGGGCGGGTGGATGGATGGATGACTCAGTGATGAGTCACTCTAAGGAGATGCACAGTTTGTGGCCTTTGTCCTTGATTTCTTGCTGCTCAAATGCAGAGAGATATTGATTTCCCTGAAGAAGCTCATTGACCAAGGTTTTCTCAGTCAATAGAGAGCAAGTGAAAAATGAGAAGCAAGAGGCTGTTGGTGTATATGAAGAACAAATGCTATGCCACCCTCATGGTGCAGATGAAAACATTCTGGTTCTCCGAGGAAAGCATCTGGCCTGTGGACATACAGGGGAAGCCGGGAGCAGAACTAGATTCCCACTCTGCTGAGCCCTGTTATAAGGGTCCTTACTCCACTGGATATGGCTGTTGCCATACTGTTGTGCACTCTTTCCTACTAAGTAGAGAAGCCACCTGTTACTGCCCTCAGTTGTGGTGACACCTTGCCAAGGCTGATGGAAGTCAGCACTGTGCATAGTCCGCCAAAGGAACAGCCCCACTGAAGAAAGAGTGTCTTGAAGCCCCCCTCTGGAGCAAAGTGGGGGCAGGAAGGCCCAGGCTACTCTTCCGTAGAAGAATCTGTGTGGAGAAGAATCTGGGAGTGGAAAGAAAAGGTCGGTGCCTGTGTGGATATATGCGTACGCACATCTAGGGACAGAGAGAAACCAAGTCTTTCAGAAAGAGGATTCCAAGTTTGGTCATTTCAGGGGTCAGGGTATGTATTAAGTAACGAAGATGAACAGAGTGGCGGAAAGGGAGAGAATGGATGGCAGGGCGAGGGTTGCTGCCTGTGGACAGAAGAGGTGTATGGGAGTGTGTGTGGCTGTGCCCATGTGTGTTTGTGTTTTTAATTCGCGTATGTGTGTGTAAGTGAGAGAAGCACCTTGACAGATATCTCTGAGGATTCTCATTTCAGGGGTGTTGGGTGCTCTAGGGAGGAAGGGATGGAGCCATTATTTCTGTCATTTTGGAGTTTGGGTCTCTATGGCTTGTGATGGCAGCGGCTTGGAATTGGGAAGAGGGAGAGAGAAGGAGACAGGTGGAGAAAGAGAAACGTAGAGTGAGTCAGAGAAGACAGAGAGGCAGAGATACCAAGGGACACGGGCCCTCTCAGAGGCTGTCAGCAGCTCTAGGCCCATCCCCAACCTTCCCTGGGGGAACCTTCCTTTTCCCAGAGTGGTTTTAATCCCCATGGCACTGTGATTACCCTGCCTGTTTTATGGTACGTCAATCCTCAACACAACTAGAAATGGCTTAAGAAAGACCTTATTTTTTTTTAAAGCCACTAAAAGCTCTCTCCTCTGGTTCTGGTTTCTCTCAAATGCGTTCTCCGAGAGGTTGATGGATTCTCTACAGCCCATCTCTGTTCTGTGGTGAGGTGGCAAGGCCTCCGGGTTATCCCAGAAAGGAGGGGCAGGCTGGGGAGGGGAGAGAGACTTTCCATTAGATCATGGGCCCAGGTCTTCCAGGAGAAAAATGGGGACGATAGTGACAATACATTTCTTGCCCTCTCCCAGGTGACTCCGGAAGGGGAAAGTAAATCTCTACTCGCCAAGAGTTCCCTGGAAGGCAGATTTTATAGAAGCCATGGAGGGGGCGGTGGGGGAAGGCATGTTCAGAGAAGGGACAATATTTAGACTGAGAAGTTCATGAGTGTTTCGAGGAGGCACAGATGACAAAAAGCCTGGAGTAATGGTAGCTGGCTGCCATGTTTGGATTTCATCTGTCCTGGATCAGACTCTTCTTGCAGAGTTGAATTCCAGCCATATCAACCCTACTGGAAGTATGAACATCCAGCCTTTCTGCTTTTAATATCATTTACCACGATCTGTGATTTACTTGGGAATTGCAGTGGTTTCATGTCAAGAGAAAAAGCTAGGAGAACATGCACCATGGGGACTCCTGGGTAGCTCAGTTGGTTAAGTGTCTGCCTTCGGCTCAGGCCATGATCCCAGGGTCCTGGGATTGAGCCCCACATTGGGCTCCTTGCTCAGCAGTGAGCCTGCTTCTCCCCCTGCTTGTGCTCTCTCTCTCTCTCTGATAAACAAAATCTTTTAAAAAAAGAACATGCACTGGGGTCTCAACAAGACTCCATCCCCAGAGGGAGGCAAGTGCCCTCAGTAAGCACCCATGGAAACCTTACAATGGGCCTGGAACTGGAGTGGGTGCTGAGCTCAGCAGCGAAGGCCTGCCACACCAGGTCCTGCTCCCACAGAGCTCATGGTTAAGTGGGAAAAGATAGATCAGAGATGAGCCACTGGGTTAGATGATGAAGGTAGTGGTAAGAGATGCATAGAAATGATAGCAATCAATTCAATAGTTAGTGGTTCACTGGGACCATTGTTTAGATCAGCAAGTCAAGAAAGGCCCATGGAGGAAGCATTTTTTGGGCTGAAATCTAACTGATGAGAAGGGACAGGTGGAAGCTAGAAGGTTACCAGAAGAGCATGAGATTTCTTTCTGAGTGCAACCAAAAGCCATTGACGGGTGTTAGAGAAGGGAGAGGATCTGGATCAGGATGGGAAGTAGATTGCAGGGGGGTTGCCCATAGCAGGAAGCTAGGGGGCAGGTAGGAGCGCACTGCAGATGTCCAGTCACAGACATCAGTGCCTCGGAGTAGGGTCCTGGAGATGATAAGATATCCTTGTCTCTACACCCACCTGAATGGCTAAAATTATAAAGACTAATGATACCAAGTGACTGCAAAGAAGTACAACCATTTGGGACTCTTGGGCACTGCTGGTGGGCATATGAATTGGTATAAACAGTTTGAAAATTGCTTGACAGTATCTCCTAAAGCTCAAGATATATCGGTCCCAACACTCAGGAAACTAACTCCTAGGAATGCATCCAGCAGATGTGAGTGCTCACAAGCACAAAATGCAAAAGGATATGCCCCAATAAGTACATACCTACACAAATAAAAGAATTTATAACGGTTTTCTTCACAGAAGCCCCAAACTAGAAAACCAAACGTCTGCAGCAGGAAAATGGGTAAGTATATGAACTACTGAATCACCTGATGAGATGCATGAAACTCAGATAGATCACGTTGAGCAAGACAAGCCAGTTGCAAAAGGGTATGTACTTTTAAGAATCCACTAATGTGTAATCAAGAACAGATGATAGAGGTCAAAAGAGTAGTAACTTTCAGAAGGATATTCACTGGAATGGGACACAGAAGAGCCTTCTGGGTTGCTGGAAATGTGTATCTTGTGAGAGGTACCAGAGGTTCATTCACACGTCAAAATGAATGGAGCTTAAGGTTTACATACAATTTTTCATTCATGCATAAAAGCAGATGGAGCTTAATACTGAAGGTTTATCTATAATTTTGTAGACAAAGTATACAGTTATACTTAAATGATGAAGTTAGCAGAAATGTTTTAGTGAGGACATGTTTAGAGGTTGGTCCAAAGAGCCCAATAGAACCTGTTGATAGATTTGATGTGGGATGAGAAAGACATGAATCAAGTATTACTCTGGTTTGATCAGTTAGATGGATAGTCTGACAAATGGGAAGTGATTAATAACCTGGTAGGTGAGTCATGTTACCCAAGGATTTTGGCCATCACTTATCATTTACAGGTAAACTGTAGACACTGAGGCCTAGGGTGTAGGAAACATCCAGCTCTCTTGGCAGATGGGCAGGCACAGTAATAAAGAAGCTAAGCCCAAGGTCTTTGGGGAGCAGAGCCTCAGTCACTGATGTGGCTCAGAGGACAGATCTATAGACCCTGGCAAGGGGAATGTGTAGGAACATGGCATTGCCTCCATCTTAAAAAGGCCTGAGGAGGAACTGGTCACCGGGACAAGAAGCAGAGCAGAAGTTCTGTCCTGTGGACCAGGGCATGAGATGGAATACAGAAGAAGCTTGTTGTGACAGAGAATGACTAGGTGCTCACCAGTCTCATGTCCTTGACCTAAAAATATAGGGACACCATGTTTCCAACTCTCCTTGCTGCTAAGCTGATGTCATGTGCTGGTTCTGGCCTGTGGAATCTGGGTGAGTGAGATGTGTGACATTTCTGATCCTGGACCCCAAACTCTCAGGAGATCCTTGGTTTACTATCTTTATTCAGATCATGAGGATCCAGCTTAGGACAGCAAAATTCTATTTGGAAGGCTGCACTACTAAATTGTGTCATATGAGATTTCTGGCTCAATAGCTGATTAGATTGTGACGTGACTAAGAAATGTGCCATCATGCTAAGCCTGTGAGATATAGGCTCTTTTGGGAGAAGAGCCTGGGAGCTAGGTTGCGATTGTCTGTGGACATTCGGGGACAGATGCGTGGGGGTGCTGCAACTAGGAGATGTAGAGAAATGCATTGGTTAATTCATCTTTCCATCCATCCATCCTTCCATCCATCCATCCATCCATCCATCCACTCACCCATCTACCCACCCATCCACCCATCCATCCATCCATCTACCCATCTACCCGCACATCCATCCATCCATCCATCCATCCAGCCATCCAGCCATCCAGCCATTCACTCACCCATCCAGGTGTTGATGTGCCTTCAATTCCTTCTTGTGGATGGTCATATGGTTATGATATTAATGAGAATGGCAGTATTCTAAAACATTTGCCACCTGCTGGTGACAGTATACTAGGTCCAGCATTCTATAAACCAAAATTTGATTTTTCCAATGCAACTTTGAAACACAAGGGGATATATCTTGGCAACTCTTTGGGAATACTTGAGTTGCCTGTAAAGGCAGGGCCTGATCCTGGACAGTATGATATAGTCCAGAAAAAGACACCCCATTATGAAAATATTAACATCAAGAAAGAGCAACAAAATTATTGCTCAAATATCCCATGATTTTATGAAGTAATAATATTGCAGGAGGTAAAAAAGAGAGAGGGAGGACACAAGCAGGGGAGGAGAAGGAGGAGAACTAGGCTCCCTGCTCCATCCCAGGACCTTGGGATCATGACCTGAGTTGAAGACAAACACTTAACCAACTGAGTCCCCCAGGCACCCCTGGTTGTTACTACTTCTTGAAAATTTTTACACACATTCTAGTAATGCACATACACAGTTTTACCTTTTTTGTGTGTTTTTGCAGAAAATGGTAGCAGATTCTAGATGGTCTTTTGAAGTTTTTCTTAAAAACCTAAAAATAAATTAGATATTTTCATATCTGTTAAAAAAAATCAAAGGACTGTTGCCAATATATACCTTATATTGGCTTCCTTAATATATACCTGCCCTGCCCATAGGACACAATTGCCAGACCCTAAGACCTTCAAGAAGCACTTTGAAAGCAAGCATCCTAGGACTCCCATTTCTTCCAGAATTGGCTGGTGTTCAGGCATAAAGTTGTTTATAGGTGAATTCACAACACCTTTGACTCTTCTACCATTTTAGCCCTTAGGTAACAAACCTGTAGCTGCTTTTCTAACAAACTGTTGATCAGCAATAATAAAGTGGCTATAGAAACACTCATTTTTATGCTGCTCCCTTTTGGGCTTCATGCAAAGACAATTTTGAGTAGAGGTACAGTTGACTCTGATTTGGAAATCTGAAAATGAGTCCATCCTTGTTATAAATTTTTTAATAATTGTAATTATATTGATGTTCATATTGCGTGAACTAACCCATTTAATAATGTAGTACTTTCTCATTGATTCACTCATCCATCCATCCATCCATCCATCCACCCACCCATCTATCCATCCATCCAAGGGTGGTCCAAACCCTCCATTGCCTCCCTGTTCCCTCATGAAATGAACTGATTGGCAGAGAGAACTGGTTGTGGCCAGTTGATCAGTCCAAGGAGGGCTGCCCATGATGATGATGGGAGCCTGGTATAAATTTGGAGAATGCTGGACCTGGCAAATTTCCTTTCAGAAAAAGAACACTATACATTCATTTGTATTTCATGGCATGCAAGACAAGTTCACATTCATTGGCTCACTGAATTTGCATCTTAAAAAATAAGTCCTGGCAGGTGAGAAAAGCAGAAATTATTATTCCCAGCTTTGATGGGAGAAGCTGTTCCCATGCTATAGATGAAGAGTGGATATAGGTGGGCTGAGGTCATTTGTGAGCTCAAGGTCACACGGCTGCATAGTGGTGGACCCAGCTGTCTCTGGAGTCCCAAATCTATGTTGTTAACCATGAGACCCCTTGCTTCCAGCAACAAATGCCTCCCCGTTGGCGGACCCCATTCACCACACTCACTTCCAGCTGCGTCCACAGGGCCGACTACATGCAGGACACATAGTAGGTACTCGGTAATTATTCATTGAATGGATAGGTAGGTGGGTGGGTGGATTGGCTACCTCGAGACACAGTTGTGACTTACATGTGATAATAGTGTTTTGGGGCCACTCCTACCCTCTAATTAAAAGCCTTGAACTTTGTACAAGTGGTCAGAAGTGTCTGAATGCATTGACTTCCCTCCAATTGCTTTAAAATCCTGTGCCTTTCATTAATATTATACTTTTTTCCTGGAAGCCAGCTACACACGACCTACCATATATACCACCTGGTTAAATCCCCATCGCAGCCAGGGTGAGCACATGTATCAATGCCATTTTACAGTTTAGAAAACAGATGCCTGGAGAGGTTGGGTAATTTGGGCAGTTCTTACCGTTACTTAGTGGCAGAGCTGAGAACCTTAATTATGATCTGCCGGCTGCTGAAGCCCGTCTCTTAACCAGTCCTGATTTCTTGGCAAGGGTAGTCCCCTAGAGATTATTTGGAAGATTCTGGGTGCTTGCAGCTCTAGAGAGACTGTCCGTGCATAGCTCACCTCTCCTAAATAAACCCTTGCAACTTCTAGCAAATTCCACCTTCTCCCAGCCCCCAGTAAAGGAAGAAGCCAGGAGAGAGAGCTTGCTTTGCTCTTCAAGAAGCTCTAGATTAGAAAGCTAGTTAACAATTCATCTAAAAGAAGCAGAGTATTCCAAGCATATCCAAATTAATATTTATAGAGGGAATGCTTGCTCAGACCCAATTATTCTGAGGGCCTGGAAGCTGGGCACAAGTGGTGCATAGAGGAAAGGGAGGGAGTGGGGCTGCCTGGGGAAACAGGGCCTGGGAATAAAGGCCAGGACGAGGTTGGGCACAAAGCAGGGGGCGTCCACGGGGCTGGACATAATTGATGGGGTAAACAGGCTACTCATCCAGGCCCCTTTATTTATAGGCAGGCACTGAACTTCACTGAAGCTCTGACTGTTCTCTTTAGCCCAGAACTCTGGGCAGAACACGTCTTTGAACGAGTCAGCTACCCAAAGTCCCCTGTCCACTAGGTGAGAGGGCAAATGCACAGAGGGGCCAGATGGGCTTTCTGGCAAACTGGAGGTGAGGTCTCACCATTTCCCTCCTCTATTTTATTACTGCCAGAAGGTAGAGGAGCCCGGCTCCATTGGGCAGATTTTTATTGTTTAGAAAATTCAAGTTAAAAAAATTTTTTTTGACAGAGAGAGATCACAAGTAGGCAGAGAGGCAGGCAGAGAGAGAGGAGGAAGCAGGCTCCCTGCTGAGCAGAGAGCCAGATGCGGGGCTCGATCCCAGGACCCTGGGATCATGACCTGAGCCGAAGGCAGAGGCTGAACCCACTGAGCCACCCAGGTGCCGCTAGAAAATTCAAATTTTAACATGAAATCTCCATAGCAACTAATTCACATTTCTTAAAAGAGTAAGTCAACAAAGCATATCTGTGTCATTTTGTCCCTCATGTTGCCTCGTCATAACCTCTGGCCTGGAAGCTAGAATCTGAGGTTATTTCCGGTAGCTTTGATTAAGTCCTGCTATTTTGGCCTGATAGGAATCTCCCAACACTAGCTTAAAACCAACCAGTCTGTGATGGTTTTTCTCCAGGTTCTAGCCGACTCAGCCCATGGCAGCCTGGAACCTGAAGTTCCTATTAGAAGTCCCAACCCACAGGAGTGAGAAATTGTCTTGGTCATTATTCCCCACACATTAATGTCACCATCAGAATATCCTCCCTCCAGCCTCCTGTCTGGCGATACTCCTTTCTGGGTGTCTGATCCGCAATTTCTCCTTTTCTCTTCACCTTCTGGATAGCACCAGTGCAATCTTTGGAGAATACAAATCTGACTGTAGCATGCTTCTGCCCTCAAATGTCTCTGCATTGGCTTCTTGCTAAAATTCAGGCTCCTAGGAATCACATTTAAGACCTCGTGTGATCTGACCATCACCTGTCTCTCCTGCCTCAACTCCCACCACCTTAGGGACCCATGTATGAGTAGCAGGAAGTGGCCCCCAAAAACCAAAGCAGTAAAGAAGAATAAAGAGACCACTGTCCCTTGCCTGGATCCGTGCTTATCCACCTGCTCAATTCAGTCTGTGTAGTAGCCAGAGCAATCTTTGTAACCTTGAATCAGTCCCTGTCTCTCCCCTGATTAAAAAAAAAAAAAAAAAACAACAACAACTTCTAAGGACTTCCCATCTGATTGAAAACAAAATCAGAGCTTCATCATGATTTGCAACAATAAATAACTTTTATGGAGTACTTCATGTACCAGGCATTTTCCAAAGTGCTTGACATGACATAACAACCTTGTGGGGTAGATTCTATCATTAGCCCCATTTAACAGATGGAGAAGGTGAGGAACAGAGAGCTCAAGTAGTGTGATGAATGGTACAGGTCTGGAAGGTAGTGAATTCCAAAGGGACGGGTTGAGTCCAGAGCCCAAGATCTCATCCCCTAAGCTACACCAAAAACCGCTGGGCTGTCTTCCAACATGGTCCTTGTTCACCTACATTCAGTCCCACTCACTTGGCTGCTAGTCTTCAGACTTGCCACAGCCATTCCAACCTCTGGGCCTCTTCTGCTAGTCCCCCTGCCTAGAACATCCTTGCATCAGAGTTTTGTGAGGCTCCTTATATCCCCTCTGCCAAGAGCCGTGCCCTGGCCATCACGTATTAACTAGTTCCTCTCCTCTGGTGCCATGATTCCCCCCAAACTGCACCAATTTTTTCCAAAGCATTGGAAGGCAGAAGAACGGGTTTGAAAGGAGCAGGAACCAAGGAGTTTTGGAAGGTTATTCTGACAGAAACGGATGGGGTTGCTACAGGTCATTGGCGTAAGTCAGCTTTCATAAAAAAAAAAGGGGGGGAGGAAGGGGGACAAGTTCGCCTGTCCTCCACCCTTTTGTTCCACTGGGGCCCACAATGGATTGGATGATGCCCACCCATGTTGGCAAGGACATTTCCTTTACTCTGTCTGCTGATTCAAATGCTAATCTCTTCTAAAAACACCCTCACAGACCCACCCAGAGAAAATGCTTTCCCAGCCGTCTGAGCATCCCTTAACCCCATTAGGTTGACACGTAAGGTTAACTGTCACATCCTGGGTATTGATTCTGACCTGCACTGAACTGGTTTTGTTTTTCGTATTTTGTTGTCTTTTGCCCTCTGGACTTTGAAAAGTAAATTTGTTCCAGTGCCACTTCCTGCCCACGATAAGGCTGTCTACCTACTGGGTCTCCGTTAAAATTCCTGGGTCACATCTTCATTCCCTTTGCTTCTCCAGAGGTTTTTAGCTTTCCCTGTGGCCTAAATAGTATCCTTTGAGAAACCTCTCTCTTCTATTCTCCTTGCCTTTCAACCCCCTCTACAACCCCAAGTCTCAGGGCCTTCTCCATATCTTTCAGCCTCACCCTGACTTCCCAGGAAAAACAAAACAACAACAACAAAACCAAAAAACCCAGCCAAGACTTGAATAGAAAAATGGTCCAAAGGAAGGAAGAGTTTTGACTGATCTGGGCATGCATTTTTTCCTTGATGTGCTGGAGACAAATGAAGGTGGGATTTCAGAGAGAGCCCTTGTCTCTGCTCAGTGCCAGCAGCTGCTCCTAAGTCAACAGAGTAACGGTGTGTGTTGATGAAGAGCACAGAGGTTGCTTAAATTGTTTTCCATCCCCTCTGAAACCAGTAAGTGCTACTCCATTGCTTGGCACAATTGAGTTTCTGAATGGCGCCCCAGTGGGGTATCAAATCAAATCTTAATCCTGTCAAATGTTGCCTCTGTGAGCTTCTGGAAGCAGGCATAGGGCCAAACAAGGAGAGCTTGGGGGTTCCGTTCTAACTGGCCTGTGCAGGGAGGCCCAGGGTAATCCACTCTCCTGGGTCTAGAGGAAGGCTAACAGTCCTAACAAACATCCGGGGTCTTTAGAGATGCCTTCTACTAGGTTTAATATGGCCATGAGCAATAGTGCGTGCCTAACTTTATGGGAAGGCTCAATAAGGCTGACAGTGGTCAGAGGGCATGCAGTTGATAAAATAGTGGAAGGAAGGATAGATGAATTTATTAATCACCAAATAGTTAGACATGGGCTGGACACTATTCCAGACCCTGGAATGATATCAATGAAGAAGACAGAAAAGATCCCTGCCCTTGAGGGGCTGATCTTCTAGACATGGTCTTCCTCCAGCTCACTCTGGAACAATACACGAGTCTTAAAAGATGAAGAAATTTCAAGAGATGCCGTTGGACAAAAAAAAATTCTCAGTCCCTCAGAGGTCCTGAGAATCCAACCTTTCTTTCAGACTGCATGTCCTGACCCACCCACCTGGCCCGGGTGTAGACCAATTCCATGAATAAGAGGCTCCAACGCTAGTGACAAGTGAAACTTTCATTTCTCTCCCCTCTGCATTTGTGACACACAGCGGGCAGGGGCTCTGGGATCTTAACACATCACTCACTGTAGTCTCTTTCACCAGAGAGGTGTCCCCGAGGCAGTATGCCTCTGACTCAAGCCCAGTGTGCTTGATGGTATGAAGAGGTAGCTAAGATCTCAGACAATAATGTCAGGGTTTCCATCCAGGTGGGTGAACTTGGGCATGTCCCCTTTTCTCTGAGTCTCGTTTCCCTCCACTTAAAAATGGGAATAAGTACCTACTTTTCAGAGTTAAGGTAAGGATTCACTGAGACAATTCAGGCAAGAAATAAGTAAATGTCAGCTACTATAAGGAATAATAATTACTTTGCTACTACTCTCCGTGTGTATTTTGTTTTCATTGAGGTATGACTTATACATAAAACAATGCACAGATATCAGATGTTTGGTGTGATGTCATGTACCCAGGACCAAAACAACAGAGAATATTTCCATAGCCTGGAAAGCTCCCTTACATCCCTTTCCAATCAGTGCTCCCTCCCCGAGAGGCCATCGCTTTCTGACTTTTGTCATTATGGTTTAGTTTTATCTGTTCTTGAAAGCCATAGGAGTAGAATGAGAAAGTATATTGTTTGAGTGTATTTTTCTTCTTTTCCTCAATATATATATATTGAGATTCATGAGTACTGGGCTATCCCCAGGTTGGGTGTATCTGTATTTGTTTTCTTTTGGTGCTGAGTAGTTGTCAAGTGTAGTGACTTTCCTACAATCTGCTTATCCATTTGGTCTGCCCAAAGTGGTTGCACCATGTCTTACCCCCACTAGCAATGTGTGGTGGTACAGTTCCTCATGCCTCGCCGGCATTTGGAGTTCTCACTCTTTGAGCTTAGCTCCAAGTTTTATTAGTATTTGGTGCACTGCTTTGCTCATGTGGGGGTTGTTATGGCCCTGCTTTTTGCCAACTATTTATTGGGGAGCCCAAGGACTTCAACCTCTCTCCTTGACCCTAGGTGTCCCAGGATCTTCAGAATTGGAGGAGTTAAAGTCATTTTGAAGTCTGTGATTTCAACACAAAATGCCAGCCTCGGCCTCACTCTTCTCTAGGCATGGTTCCTCTCAAAGGCCACATCTGTACCCTGAAAGCATCACTAGCTCCTAGCCCAGTCCTTTCCTGAGCAGGTGGGATAGCAGGAACTCCTCCACAGTGGGACTTGGGGCTTTTATGTCCCCAGATCCACTGAGAATCCTGGGATGAGCAGCAGGAGTGGACAACTCTTGACTGTGTATTCCTTGAAACCATCCCTCCATATGTCTCCTAGTAGATCCCAGTTTTCCTTTGCGAGCCTCCCAGCCTTCGGTTTTTAGAGTTAGAATCAGGTTGACCCCACTCTCTGGTTCCAGATTGGTACCCATGACACAGTTTTGGCCTCCCAAGACACAGATCATGTTTCAGAGACAGACATGTGATTGGGCTGCCTGAGACCACATGGGGTTTTGCTGCAGCTTCTGAGAAAGAGATATTCTCCACTGGGGTTGCTAAATAGGTGACAGGGACACTCAGAACTGCTGGATCAAAGCTGCCAGATCACAGGAAGAGCCTACTTGAAGGAAAGCATGGGCAAGAGATGGAGAAAATGGCATTGTTTGAAACTTGGTATTTTTTTTATTAAGCTTTATTAAACCATATTAAGATATAGTTGACATCTTTAAAGTGTACTATTTGATGAGATACCAGTGAAACCATCTCCAAAATCAAGTTAATGAACACAACCACCATGCTATCAAGTCTCCTTGAGCTATTTTATAGCTCCCCATTACTCACCTCCCATTTCAGAGCTGCCTACTGTGTTCCTATAGACTGGTGAGCATTTTCTGTCATTTTATGGAAACAGAATTGTACAGCACATACTCTACTTTTTTGCTCTGGCTTTGTTAACTCAGGATAGTTGATTTTCAACCCTGCTGTTTTGTGTTTTATTCATTCATGCCTTTTCATTGCTGGATAATATTCCATTGCATGAACACATCATAGTTGGTTGATCCATTTGCCTCTTGGTGGGGTGAATCATCAGGAGTGTTTCCCATCTCTGTCTCTTGTGAATACAGCTGCTATAAATGTTCATGCGCTCAAGTCTTTGAACCAATGGCTTCCATTTATCTTCGGGAAATTCCTAGAGCTGGAATAACGTGTCCTGTTTAACTTTTAAAGAAATTAACACTGTGGGACGCCTGGGTGGCTCAGTTGGTTAAGCAGCTGCCTTCGGCTCAGGTCATGATCCCAGCGTTCTGGGATCGAGTCCCACATCGGGCTCCTTGCTCAGCAGGGAGCCTGCTTCTCCCTCTGCCTCTGCCTGCCACTCTTTCTGCCTGTGCTCACCCTCTCGCTCTCTCTCTCTCTCACAAATAAATAAATAAATAATTTAAAAAAAAAGAAATTAACACTGTTTTGCAAAGTGGTTGTACTTCAATCAATGTACATCAATGGATGAGAGGTCTTCTTGGTCCACTTCCTTGACAGCACTTGGCATGGGGGTCATTCTTAATTTTAGTCACTTCGCTAGCTGTTGATCATTATAGCTTTTATTTTAATTCCCTGTAATGACTAATGGTGAGTATATTTTCATGTGTTTATTTGCCATCCATATATCTTCTTTGGTGAAGAATATGTCAGATCTCTTGACAATAATTTTACCAGGTTGTTTGTTTTCTTAGTAATGAGATATGTAAGAGTTCTTTATATATTCTACGTGCAAGTTTTTGTGAAATGTATGCTTTGAAAATATACCTTCCCAGTTTGTGCTTTGCCTTTTGATTTCTGTAAATCTTTTTGAAGAACAAAAATGTTAACTTTTAATAAGTTCTCATATATTTATATTGTTTCTTTTTATCATTTCTGGTTGTGTGTGTGTGTGTGTGTGTTCTGTTTAAGAAATATTTCCTAACTTAAGGTCACTAACATTTTCCTCCATGTTTTCTTTCTAGAAATTTTATATTTTAGCTCTTATATGTAGATCCATAGTCCATTTGAGTTAAGTTTTATATGTGAGGCAAGTGTGGAGGTTCTTTTTCTTTGTTTTTTGGGTGCTTTTTGCCTGCAGCTACTGAATTACTAATGAAAGGATTATTCTTCCCCCAATGAATGGCTTCACACTTTTGTGAAAAATTAGCTGACCATGTATGTGTGGGATCTATTTCGTGACTCTCAATTATCTATCTATCTAATATTCATATCTTTACATATTATACATATTGTATATACAAGTCTTTATACAGAGATGTAGATAGATCTTTTCACCAATGCCCGCTACCTTGATTCCTCTAGCTTTATAATAAGCCTTGAAATCAGATAATATAAGTTCTCTGACTTGTTTTTCAAAGTTGATTTGGTTATTCTAAATCCTTTGCATTTCCATATAAATTTTAGAATCAGCTTATGATTTACCATAAGAAATTAGCTTGCTGGGATTTTGATTGGAATTTGAGGAGAATACGCATCTTACAAACATTGAATTTTCTGATCTACGAAGGCAGTCTATCTCTTCATTTTTTAGGTCTTCTTTATCTTGTCAATTTAAAACATCACTTTTAGTGTACAGGCATTCTACATCTTTTAACAAAATCATCCATATGTCTTTCATTTAAAAAAATAATGTCTAATTGTTTACTACTAATATATTGAAATACTATTGACTTAAATCCTGGGTTTTTACAACAGCAATTTGAGCTTCTCTATTTGCCTGGGTCCTCTGCTGATCTCCAGATCTTGTGCTGCTTCATTATTCTGTTGAGTATTTGAGTATTTCTTATTACTTGCCATAATCTCAGCCCACTTACTGGACCCTTGCATGGTATTCTTGATTCCAATTTTCATGCCCTCATCATGAAGGCCAGCTCCTCCTGAGCTCATCGCTTAGAAGTTATTCTGACTGCTCATTTGTTGACTCCCAAGTGTGGATGCCTACTACTTAAGAGACATTGTACCCAAGACATTTACCATGCCTTTTCAAGAGGAACGAATTCAGCAGCTACAGATAAGCTGGTTTAGCTCAACCTCTGCCCATTACCCAGATCATTCATCTCATTCTCTAGACACATGTAGGTCACTAGTTTTTTTTTTTAAGTTGTTTTTTTTTTTTAAGATTTTATTTATTTATCAGAGAGAGAGCGAGAGAGCAAGCACAGGCAGAGTGGCAGGCAGAGGCAGAGGGAGAAGCAGGCTCCCCGCTGAGCAAGGAGCCCGATGTGGGACTCGATCCCAGGATGCTGGGATCATGACCTGAGCCGAAGGCAGCCGCTTAACCAACTGAGCCACCCAGGTGTCCCATAGGTCACTAGTTTTCAAATCAAGTTTCCACAATATCTCAGCTAGAATGCATAGTCTGTGAAGTTTTGTATTTGTCAGAATAAAAGAAGCATCTGTAGTATGCATTCCTCCATTCTCTAAGGCATTATGGGGAAGGGCTCCTAGTGTAGTGTGAATTATAGAAGCAACAAATCAAAGATCATTCAATACTAAAAATATCCAGTTAGAAATGAAAGTGGGAGGAGGGGAGGCCCATTCACAATAGTCATAAAAACTATAAAATATCTATGAATAAATTTAGCGAGTACAGTACTTATCTGAATAAAACTATAAAATTTTATTGAGGAACATAAAACATGATCTGAATTAATGGAGAGACATAGCTTGCTCCTGAGGGGGATGACTTTGTATCATAAAATATCCACCCTTTCCAAATTAATAAAACGATTTACCAAAATTTCTAGCAGAATCCCCATTTAAAAAAAAAAGATTTTTCTTTCTTTGCATGGGTTATTTTTTAGGGGGATGGGACAAAATAAGTTGATTAAAGAACAAATTTGGATACTTTGAAAATCAGGAATGTTGGAGAGGAAATTATCCTACCAGTTATATAAAAACATACTCTAAAGATGCTCTAATCAAAACAGTATTGGCATAGTAATAGATCTCGTATAGATTTTGTGTGTATATATATAATATGTGTATATATTTGTATATATGTATATATGTATACTTTTTATATATATATATATATAATAGACTTTGTAGTAGTGTAGTAGTAGTAGTCTACACAGTAGACTGTGTAGAAGTGAAATACAGAACAGACCCTGGTATGTAAATAAATGTAATATCTGATATAGATATTTTAATTCAAATAAGAAAATGAAAGTTCATTTAACAAAATGTTCTGACACAACAGGCCAGCTGTATGGGATGATATAAAGCTTAACCCCTGCAATAAACAACATATAGAAATAAACTCCAGCTGAATGAAAGATGTAACAATGAAAATAACTCACAGTAAAATATGAATATACACTTAAGAAAAATATTTGTAAGACCTCAGTTGAAGGAAAACATCCTAAATAACACAGAACACTCAAAAAAACACTACTGAAAAGGAAAGGAAGAGAAAATAAATATGTTATCATAAAATCAAAAGACAAGTGATAGATTGAGAAAAATATAAGTCTGAGACATTGAAAATAAAAAGTTAATGTTTTTACGCAGGTAACTGACACATTTTTGTCGTTAAAGAGATTTTTTTGTTTTTAGTTATTTTGTTATATATATGTATACCTAACACAAATTATTATATTAGTCTTAGGTGATTTTATATTTCTATACACTGTGAAATGATCACCATAATGAGTCTAGTTGCCATCTTTCACCATACAAGTTAAATACAATATTAGTGTCTATATTCCCCATGCTGTGCATTACATCCCCATGACCTATTTATTTTATAACTGGAAATTTGTACTTCTTGATCCACTTTTCCCATTTTGCTCCCCCCCAAACTCCATCCCCTCTGGCAACCACAAATCTCTTCTCTGATTTTATGAGATTATAGATTGTTTGCTTTTTTTCTAAATTTCACATAAAAGTGAAATCATGCAGTATTTGTCTTTCTCCATCTGACCTATTTCATTTAGCATAGTAATAGTCCCAAGTTTCATCCATGTTCTCAAAAAGGATTTCTTTTTTATGGCTGAATAGTATTCCCATGGGGTCCCCCCCCCCCAAGGGGTTTTATGGTTTCAGGTCTTACATCCAAGTCTATAATCCATTTTGAGTTAATTTTTTATATAGTATATAAATGGTCCAGTTTTATTCTTTTGCATGTAGCTGTCCAGTTTTCCCAACATCATTTAATGAGGAGACTGTCATTTCCCCATTGTATATTCTTGCCTCCTTTGTCATAAGTTAATTGACGATATATGCATGGTTTTATTTCTGGGCTCTCTAGACTGTTCCATTGATTTTTGTGTCTGTTTTTATGCCATTACTGTACTGTTTTTTTTTAAAAGATTTTATTTATTTATTTGACAGACAGAGATCACAAGTAGGCAGAGAAGCAGGCGGAGGGGGGGAAGCAGGCTCCCCGCTGAGCAGAGAGTCCAATGCGGGGCTCGATTCCAGGACCCCGAGATCACGACCTGAGCTGAAGGCAGAGGCTTGACCCACTGAGCCACTTAGGCGCCCCTACTGCACTGTTTTAATTATTATAGCTTTGTAGTATTGTTTGAAATCAGGGGGTATAATATCTCTGACATTTTTATTCATTCTCAAAATTGTTTTTTTTTGGGGGGGGGTCTCTGTGTTTCCATATAAATTTTAGAATTATTCTTTCTAATTCTGTGAAAAATGCCACTTGAATTTTGATAAGGATTACATTGAATCTATATATTGCTTTGAGTAATATGAACATTTTAACAATATTAATTCTTCCAATCTGAGCATGGAATATTTTTCCATGTATTTGTGTCATCTTCAATTTCCTTTATGAATGTCTTATAGTTTTCAGTGTTTAAGTCTTTTAAATTCTTGGTTAAATTTGTTCCTAGGTATTTTATTTATTTTGATATAATCATGAATGCAATTTTTTAATGATTTCTTTTTTTCCCCACTGAGTAGGGAGTCTGATGTGGGGCTTGATCCTGGGACTCCTGAATCATGACCCGAGCTTAAGGCAGACCCTTAAATGATTGAGCCAACCAGGTGCCCTTGTTTTGATTATTTCTATTTATGATAATTTATTATTAGAGTATTAAAATGCAACATACCTTTATGTACTAATTTTGCATTCTGCACCTTTACTGAATTCATTAGTTTTAACAGCTTTTTGGTGGAGTCTAAGGTTTTATATATATAGTATCATGTTCAACTGCAAATAGTGAGTTTTACTTCTTCCTTTCCAATATAGATGCTTTTAATTTATTTTTCCTGTGTAATTACTGTGGCTAGGAATTCCAATACTATGTTGAATAAAAATGAAACAAGTTGGCATTGTTGTCTTGTTCCTGATCTTAGAGTAAAAGCTTTCAGCTTTTGAGATGCCTGGGTGGCTCAGTTGGTTAAGCATCTGACTTCAGCTCAGAACCCTGATCTCAGGGTTCTGGGATCAAGCTCCATGTTGGTTTTGGCACTCAGCAGGGAGTTTGCTTATCCCTCTGCCCCTCCCCCAGCTCATTCTCTCTCTCTCTCCTTCTGTCTCTCTCAAGTAAATGGATAAAATCTTAAAAAAAAAAAAAGCTTTCAGCTTTTCACCAATGAGTGTGATATTAGCTATGAATGTATCATATATCCTTTACTATGTTGAGATATGTTTCTTCCAAGCCCACTTTGTTGAGAGTTGTTATCAAAATTGGATGCTGAATTTGTCAAATGCTTTTTTCTGCATCTGTTGAGATGATCATACGATTTTTATCTTTCATTTTATTGATTTTCTGTATTGCATATCATGTTGATTGATTTGTGGATGTTGAATCATCCTTGCATTCCTAGAATAAATCCCCTAGATCATGGTGCATGATCCTTTTCATGTATTCTTCAGTTAAGTGTGCTAGAATTTGTGGAGGATTTTTACATATGTCTTCATTAGGGATACTGGCCTAAAGTTTTCTTTTTTGTCTGGTTTTGGTATCAGGGTAACGTTGGCCTTGTAAAATGAGTTTGGAAGTGTTTCCTCCTCTTCAAAATTTGGCAGAGTTTGAGAAGGATAGTTATTAAAACTTTATTTGAATGTTTGGTAGAATTCAACGGGGGTGAGTGGGACCACACATGACCCCTTTAAATGGGAAATCTGAGTTTCTTATAACACTTGGCGGTCCCTTGGACATCATTGCTACTGGTTTTTAAGCCAGATGTTCTGGGATCTCATCTCTCCAGTGCAGATCCCAGGGGTAAGAGTGTCTGATCAAGGGTACAGATCCTTTAATCTTCTGGGAGAAGTGCTGGGCTGGTGATATCTCCCCCTATTGTATTTAACTGCATTGGGGGTAGAGGGTTGTAGAGACCATATCTCTGCCTCTTTATCCTTCTCTAGGTGGTCTTTTTATCCTTTGTGTAGAAAAGCAGTTCATCTAGTTCTCAGTTCTTTTTCAGAGGCAAATAATGTGTATGTATGTGTAAATTTGATATGTCCATGAGATGAGGTGAGTTCAAGATCTTCCTATACCACCATCTGTGGAAGTCCTTCCAGGATGTTAAGAAAAATTCAACATCTCAAAAAAAGAGTCACTAACAAATGATATCAAGAGAGTATTAGTAAAGACCATGGTAGGTGTTTTTTGACCCAGGAGTCTCCATAAGTGTAACAAAACACAGGTTTCTGGATAGCACCAGAATGGGTCTTCCCCATTCTACTACCAGTGCAGTAGATCACTACTCCCCTGGGTGTTACAGACCCAGGATTCTTCCATCTTACAACTCCACACTTCTTTAGGGCCTCAGAGTCTTTGCACATCTTTTCCCCATTTGGGGGAAAGGCATGAAACATCACAGGTGGGAGGCTTGGGGAAAACAGGTGTGGGAATGAAGAAAGCCCACTACTTCTGTTCACATCCCATTAGCCAGAACTCCATCACGTGACCATACCAAACTGCAAAGAAGGCTGGGAAGTCTAGTCTAGTTGTGTACTCAGAAAGAGGAGGAAATGGGGCTTGGTGATCAGACTGCCACAATTTGGCAATTCACAAGAGCAGAGATTAGAAGCCAAAAAAACATATGATAAGACCCCCAAACTTATTAGTATTAGAGAAAACCAAATTAAAACATCACTTTTTATCTGGTAGACTGAAAAGAAATACAAGAGTTAACACACAGGTATGGCAAAGATTTGAGGGGAAAGAATACTTTCACAAGTTTCTGTTAATAATAAGAAATGCTACAGTCTATTCAGGAAGTTGCCTGGCAATATCTATTATACTTTTTAAAAACTGTATATAGCCTCCATCCCAGAAATCCCACTTCAGAAAATCTATTGCACACACTATATATATATATATATATATATATATATATATATATATATATACTCATATATATATATATGAGTAAATAAAAATGTGTATATGGAGGTGGGTATTAAGGAGGGCATGTATTGCATGGAGCAGTGGGTGTGGTGCATAAACAATGAATTCTGGAACACTGAAAAATAAATAAATAATTTTTTAAAAATGTATATATGGAGATGTTGTTGAAGCATTTTTAAAATGACAAAAACAAAAGCCAGGCTTTTTCTGGATGTTGACCAGTAAAAGAAGCATTGAACCAATCTCAGTACATTTATTCTGTGAGACATTATGCAGTTGTAAGGAGAGAGAGACTGAATTCAATTTACGCATATGATTCTATAGGTATGTTTACAATGTACTGTTAAGTGCAAAAAACCAAGGTGCAAGAGCTGATCTGAGTCTTGCCTGATTTTGTAAAATTGTTCTCATAAAACATTTTGTGTATAAGTTTACATACGATTGTGAGAGGAAGAGGTATGACCAATGCGTTCCAGTGGTTGAGGTTGCCGAAAGGCATTTGAAACAAACACACAAAACAATTGTAGAGTAAAATAAATATCACAAATTTTATAAGCATGGGTTAAATCATTCATCCATATATTCATTCAGTTATCTGTTAAGCCAAACATCTCGCTAGGTGATACAGTGCTGACCTAAACAGATACAACAAGCGTGATTTGCATTTTCAAGCAGTGTGCAACCCAGTATGATGTTGGGCATGAGCAGGTGAACAAACACGATACTGGGATAAATGTTTTAATGGGAAAACTTCAGAGGAAGGGCAGTTAACGTCACCTCAACGGACGTAGAAGATAAATTCCTATGTTCATATTCTGACACAAAAAGGATCTGGGTATGTACATAGAAATTTCTAGACTCAGTTTTCCCCTCTTTAATGAGTGCTAAAAATCCCTCAATTTACAAGATGGTTATAAGGACTGAGTGGAAGAGTCATTATAAATAGTCTATCAGAGTACCTGGAAAATAGTAAAATTCTGGCAAAATTGAGTATGTTTGACTTTCTCTTGAATCACTATGCTGTGTCCTTCTCCAGTATTAGGCAAGGTGCAAGGAGGGGAGGGGAGGTATTTCCCCAAACCTGCATTTACTTCATCTCTCATGGTTTTGCCTTCTGAGAGTAAATGATACAGCCTCTGTTGTTGAACACTATTAACCTATAAATGTGTCCTAAGAGACCAGTGTGCCCTAGCGATGCAGAAAACCTTCATGCTTGGCCCCTTGAAAATGCTGACTGGTTCTGGGGAGCCTGGGTGGTGTTTATCATGAATGAGGCCCCAGCAAGTTATTAGCAGGCACATCTAAACATCTTCAAGGTCAGACCTGGGATGGCTCTCATTTAGTGTCCTATATTTATTTATTCATTAAAAAATTTTATTGTATTTATTTTGTTTGTTTTTTAAAGATTTTATTTATTTATCTCGCACAGAGAGAGACAGCTAGAGAAGGAATACAATCAGGGGGAGTGGGAGAGGGAGAAGCAGGCTTCCCGCTGAGCAGGGATCCCGATGCTGGACTCGATCCCAGGACACTGGGATCATAACCTGAGCTGAAGGCAGATGCTTAACGACTGAGCCACCCAAACAGGCACCTCTATTCATTAAAAAATTTTAATGGCAGAGGTTGTTTATTGGAATTGTAGCAGAAATCTCTTTCTACACCATCTTTTCTGTCCTCTTCTTGTGACAATAGGCTGGTTTTATTTTGAGACACTACTTCTCCGCCACTCAGCCAGCCTGGGGTTTTAGTGGGAATGACCACAACCCCAGCTACAGGGATGGTGGACATGTGACCAAGGCCTGCTGAGTCAGGGCATGAAATGCACAAGAAAGCACTGGTTGGTTGAGAGCTAATAGCTACCTGCTTCTGGATTTTTGCTGATCCTATTATAAAAGAGAAGGATTCTGTTTATGAGAGTACCGTTAGCTTCCAGGATCTACCACGTGAGGAAGGAGTTTTCTCTCTTTGTATGTGAAATCTTCCAGTATTTTAGTGTCTGCAACTAATTCAGTTTTTTAAATAGACTATTTATTTATTATTTCATGGAGGGAATTTCAAGGAGGGAATCTCCAGCAGACTCCCCACTGAGCGTAGAGCCTGATGTGGGGTCTGATCCCACAACCCTGAAATCATGACCTGAGCCAAAATCAAGTTGGATGCCTAACCAACTGAGCTACCCAGGCACCCCACAACTAATTCAGTTTTTAGAATGGAGCACTATGTGGTCCAAACACAACATATCTACAGGTTTCATCCCATGGACAGTATCTTTGTAAACTCTGGCCTAAACCTTCCAGCAGGGCCTGCCTCTAGAACAACCCTGGGACCTGTTCACCCATTATGGTCTGAACAGAGCCGGTCAAGAGAACTATGGAGCATTTTCATCCAGCTATTGTCACAGAATGAGTAAATAATCATCATTTTCTTTCCACTCATTCAACAATAAAACAGCAGTGTTTACAACTTTGGGTTTCTAGTTAAACACACAAGACTTGAATCCCCTGTCAGTTGCTACCAGCTTTGTGATGGTATTAATAACAGTACCTGCCTCCTAAGGCTATGTTTCTGAGGATTAGGAGAGGTAATTGGTTCTTGGGAACGTCTTGATCATCTCCTTCAAGAGAAAATGTCCTTGCAGAAAGAAGACATCTTCCCCAGTCACCCAGCATCCTGGCCAGGGTTGCAGATCCACTGGTACCCTTTTCCTGGAAGTAGTTTCCAAATCTCTGCCCCCTTCTCAACCAGCACAGGGTCTATTCTTCTTTCTGTGTCCTCTGCACAGACAAGAATTGGAGCAGTCTCTCTCCTTCCATGGAATCTGCTTGGGGGGCGGGGGGGAGTTGAGGAGAAGAGCTCAATGTGTTCTCTCTTCAGGATCACTGGAGTTCAGATTTGTGTTGGTTTTCCTATTTCTGTCTCTCTCTCTTTGTACCTCTATAAGAAAACCATTGCCTTTCTCTCCTCTCTTTTCTGTTTTTGCCTCGACATCTATATGTTGATCCTTTGCTGCTTTTTTTTCTACTTCTCTTTCCCCTACCACCTTGCGTTACACATTCTTTCTCTCCACAACTCGTTCTTCCTTCCTCTTCCTACATCTGTCAAGTAAGGAAAATTAACGGTCTCATCATGACTGCTTTAAGGTTTAGAAAAAAACACATTTAAAATTTCTAACCTTGTCTGGATATAGTAGGCGCTTAATAAATGGGGGGATGTTCTTCATTTTCTTGTTCCTTTAAATCTGTCCTCTTCTTTTCTCTCTTGTTTCCTTACTTAGATAGCTTCTTGGCATCCGCCCTCTGCCTTCCACCCCTACCTCTGCTGTCAGGTTCACATCAGCACCTTCTTCACCCCCGCAGCTCAGTGAGGCAGCTGCCTTCATTCAAACCGTTAACAGCCCTTTCCTGGCTTTTTATTGTTCCTTCTTCATTTGAGATACACAATGGTAACTTGTTATGTTGTTAGGATGATTGACTCTATATCACAAGAGAAAAGAGTCACATTTCGTGAACTTCCGAAATTTTCTCAATAAAGGCATATTTGCTCTAGGTACATTTTAATTATCTTTGTCAAGGGATTATTTTAGATGCTAGAGGAAGAACTGCTTGGAAGTCATGAGGTAGAGCTCGGCTTACACCCAAAGTTCTCTCCAAGGTGCTGAAACTTGAACCCACACAGTGTCCTCACTTAATTCCCTTTGAGAGGGTGGATGGATGATATTCATTCACACACATGCTTGATAGATGTTGCTTCGATAGCGTCTCATGTTGAACTTTTTAAATTATGTCACCTGGAATTCATACCTCATGCCTATAATGTCATTTCTTGGCTCAGGAATTTTTAGCTCTTCCAGCTCTGCCTTTGGGACAGCATGAAGTTCTGACAAAGAACATGGCTTCCGGAGCCATTCCCCACAACCCATCACTAACTAGCTGTGTGACCTTGGGAATGTTACTTAATCTCTTTGTCCCTCTGTAAAGTGAGAATGAATGGTAATAGTGACATATCCACCAGATAGGTTTCATAAGGGTTAAACAAATTAATGCATGTAAAAATGCTTAACAAAATCCCTGTCATATATTAAGGGCCATAAAAGAGTGAGTCAACAAAATCTTTCAAATCCAAATCCTATGGAAAAAGTTTGTCTCTCTACTTTATGTAGAGTAGCAGAGCGGAATTCACTGTACAGTGAGTAATAATGGCGTCTATGAATAGCACTCGAAGCCAGACATGAGGCTGGGTGCTGGACAGGTGTACCTACCCCATGTCCATGTAATTATTATCCCTGTGCTGCAGGTAAGGGGATAAGACACCAAAAGCTGACAGTGCTACTTGGGATCACTCATCTTTTTTTTTTATTTTTTTTATTTTTTT
>PISX010016849.1:0-45017 GCA_004024625.1 Mellivora capensis | reverse complement strand
TAAAAGTATGCTTTTCCCAGTCCGTCTTCCAAGTCAGGTGAGACAGAAACCATTTATTCATGATGTATAATCCTTTTAGTGTGTTACTGAAATTGGTTGCTAGTGTTCTGGTGAGAGTTTTTGCATCAGTATTTGTCAACGATATCGATTAGTAGTTTTCATAGCCCCCCGAAAAGCAGGAATGTTAGATATGCATTCAATTTCCCCCTTTTCTCCCCAAGGAAGAAACGGTATTGGGCTATTTCTCTTGATCTTTAGCTGTGTCAACCTAGGGGAGGGGGCTGACTTTGATGAAATAAAATGACTTTTCTTACCTGTTTCATTGCATTTGAACTTGAGGTACTACAATTTCCTAATTGGTTTCCGGTATTCTCATAAAGAGATTTATTCTCATAGAAGGGAATAAAAATTCATATCATATATTGTTAAGTTAGTGTTGCTGTGGGATAATGATGTCTAGGGCTTCCTAATCTACCATCTTTCTGATGCTGATGTCCATAGTTTTAGGGGGGTGCTTTATTAAGTAGGCACGATTGATTAAATCATTGGCTGCTTGGTTGTACTTAATATCCAGGCCCTCTTTCCTCCCAGAAGGGTGTGCAGATATCATGTGGCTCAAAGCTCCAAAACCTCTAATCACAGTGTTTGTCTTTCTGTCTTAGCCTGTGGCCTACCTGAGTCATCTCCTTTGTATTAACTGGGGGCCCACCATGAGTCACTTCATTAGCATAAACTGTGAGATGTAGTGGAAGGTTTAAAGGTTGTCCAGACACTGGGGACAAAGGCCAGCCAAACTATTATACATGCATGTTGAATTATAATCCCATAATATAAAATTTAAAGGGTATGAAGATATACAAGGAAATATAAACCTCACACCCACCCATTTCTCAGCCACCCAGTTTTTCTCCATGGAGACTGGTACTATTTTTTAAGTCATTTTTCACCTAAGTAAGAGTTAATTCTCTTAAAAAGTAATAAATTATTTCTTTTCCTCTGGCTATTGCCTTATTTTGAGGATTTGAAGGACTGTTTTGTTCTCCAGACAGTAATGAATACAATACTATTCCTTTACATTATGTCTTGAGATGATTTTGTCACTGAAGCATACTAATTGCTAGGGTAGAAAAGTGAAAATAGTCTTTTGTTTTTATTTTTGCTTTTTTCCCATGAAAATCACTTTGTCCCCCCCCCCCCCCCAATTAAGAATACTATGTTCACTGTAAAAAAAAGATTGGGGGGGTGTGGAATAGTGACACAAAATAATAAAAGTCTTATCATTTAGTGGTTTCCCATCTTTTTTTCAGTTTATGTGATTAGTGAGTGGGGGCACTTTTAGACATACTTTATGTTAAAATAAACCCAAACAATTGAGAATAGAATCTAGAGTTTTATATAATTTTTTCCCATATAACACTACTGAGATTGTTTTCCTATATCATTAAATAATCTTCAGTAATACGATTTTACCACTTCCTTGTTTTTGCATGTTAAGGTTATTTCCAGTTTTGTGTGTAAATTAACAAATCTATTAGATTATTTTGCTCCCAAGGTTTTTCTTGATTGATTTTAGAGGACTTAAAAGTTAATTTAATTTTATAGTATTTGTATCTTACCTTCTTATATTGTTCATGATAATAGCCAGAATTATTCTTTCAAGGTAGGTAACTTTCTTTTTTATTAACTTGCAGACTTCTAGAGCTTATAAAATCTTTAATTCATTAGACTTTCCTTTTTAAATATTAGTATCTTTTTAATGATTTTTTAAAAATGTTCTTTAATACTTTTTTTTTTTTAAAGATTTTATTTATTTATTTGACAGATCACAAGTAGGCAGAGAGGCAGGCAGAGAAAGTGGAGGAAGCAGGCTTCCTGCCGAGCAGAGAGCCCGATGCGGGGCTCGATCCCAGGACCCTGGGATCATGACCTGAGCCGAAGGCAGAGGCTTTAACCCACTGAGCCACCCAGGCGCCCCTAATTTAATACTTTAATTGCCCTTCAGTTCTTAAGAAAAATGCACAGATTATATTTTATATACATGTATTTATATTAACTTATTTGGTAGAAGTTTTGTTTATATTTTTAATATTTTTCCTTCACAGGTGAGCTCTTGTCTTCCTTTACTTTTTTTTACTTCTTTGCCTTTATTTCAAATGAATACTTATAATGGGGCACTGTGCAGGAGGTATAAGGAGAAATTCTCTGGGAAATTTAAAAATAGGAGTGGGGAGTCATAAATGCATAAGTCTGGTAGTGTGCATAAATAGGTTTTAACATTTAATGAAGGGTCCATAATAAAATCTAGATGTTTTGTCTGTTTCCCCTCCTGGTAGGGTCCTGTATTAATAGGAAGTTCTCAAGGTGGTGTCAACATTGAAGATGTTGCTGCTGAGACTCCTGAGGCCATATTTAAAGAACCTATTGATATTGTAGAAGGCATCAAGAAGGAACAAGCTGTACGGGTATGTTGTATTCTGAAAAATTTCTATCTAGCTTTATTGTATAATTGTAATACTTAAAAAGAAAAGAAAGAGAATTAACTTTGAGTAAGTGAAGTGATTGATGAAACTTTTAAAAATTTTTGAATATTTTGTTTGAAATTGAAACTTTTAGAAGTATCTACAATATTTCCTTTATTCCCATAAATATTTCATTACTTGTTTTTAAAAGGTAAGACTCTTTTAAAATAGGCACTATACCATTGTTATAACTGGTAAAATTAATAATAATTCCTTAGTATCATTACTTACTTACCCAGTCATTCACATCCCCTTGTCTCAAATTTTTCATTTTTTTTCTTTTATAATTTGTTTGAGTTGGGATCCATATAAGGTCTTTCATTGAATTTTTGGTTATTGTCTCATAGGTCTTTTTCTAATTTATAGGTTTTCTTTCCCTTACTCTCTTTGTCTTCTTTCATTTGTTGAAGACACTGGGGTGATTACTATTTATCACAGTCTGGATTTTATATTCCCATGGTAGCATTTGATATGTTTCAACCTCCTCTTTATTTCCTGTAAAATTGTATGGAATAGTATGGACACTGTCTTATGTATCCCTATGGTAGGTCAGTGATTTTATTTTGGGGGATGGTTTATGGATGCTTTTGAGAACCTAATGAAAGGTATGACTTTTAGTGTCTGCACATACAGAATAAATTTTGCCCACAATATAACTAGTATTCTGTATTGTCCTTTTTGTATGCTTCTTCCCTCCACCCCTCCATCGATCCTCCCCATCCCCTGCCAAAAAAAAAAAAGCCCAACCATGAAGTTTAATACCATGGCCTGTGAGAGTTGCTTGGTAAGGTTGGTAATACTCCTATTGAATTAAATTGTTTAGTTTGGATATGAGAAATCAGTGCCATCTTAAAAAAAGTTTGAATATTAAAGTTTGAATGAAATTACCATCGATTAGTGGGAAACTATGTCAAAATAAGCTTATGATACTGAAGTATAGGACAGGAATTTTTGACTGGCACAAAGGTTTAAAGGAGATAGAGAAATTACCTTATTATGTCATTTAGACAAAAGAATGGTATAAATCTTTAAATGGGACAGAGAGATTCATTAGGTAGTTATGTGAGAGTGAGAGTGATGACTGGATGGTTAAATTTAGATGAGAAAGAATACTTGATTTACAAGAGTAGTTGAAGGCATAGTCTACTAAGATTTTAGCCTTTTGAGTGATGAACAGAAATAGTACCTAGCACAGAATTTGGTAAATTAATGTCATTCTGGGTTGATCAGATTTTGTCATAATTCTCATATGTTTAGCTCTAAAATGGTGGATTATGACCTAATGAAAATCTTTCTTAATGAAATAAAATTTCACTCTTTCTCATTTATTTCTTACTATTCTTTATTTGAAATAAGTCTTTTTTTTTTTTTTTTTTTTTAAGATTTTACTTATTTATTTGTCAGAGAGAAAGAGCACAAGCAGGGGGAGCAGCAGGCAGAGGGAGAAGCAGGCTCCCTACTAAACCAGGAGCCGAATGTGGGACTCTATCCAAGGACCCTGGGATCCTTACCTGAGCTGAAGACAGATGCTTAACCAACTGAGTCACCCAGGCTTTCCTGAAATAAGTCTAAATAGAAAATGACATTTCTTAGCTTGATTATCTGCTTTATTGGCATTTGATTTTTTACAAAAACCATATTCACCCTTAAAGAATTTAAGATTTTCTGTAATTAAAATTCAAATGTATCGCAGCCTTGGATAGCAGTTGGAAAAAAGGTGAACGTCCTCCATAGTGTTTTTGAGCAGTGGCAGCAGTTAGAATAAACATACAGACATGTAGCTTCCGTACCAGTGATTCAGAATTGTTTATGGAACTTCA
Organism: Mellivora capensis; assembly: GCA_004024625.1. NCBI lineage: Eukaryota > Metazoa > Chordata > Mammalia > Carnivora > Mustelidae > Mellivora > Mellivora capensis. Next base: position 40,678 of record PISX010016849.1, on the reverse strand, counting down.
AAAGTTACGGATGGCTTGGTCCATTATAGAACTTGTGAACTGGAACTTCTCAGTTATGACCTTGGGATATGTATTTTTAAAAAGGCTCTTCAGGTATATCTAGTTAGGGATTTCTGCTCAGGACTATGAACTCTTCTATTAGATTCAAAGCTAAAGTACCTGTATCTTTTGGGCTTCACTTGTATTAGGTGCTTAGTAGATTTTTGAATGAATGCAGTTACACTGATTTGGTTGAATGTGTCCTCATTGCTTGGTAGATATTCTTCATAAATTACCTAAAAGGTAAGATCAGATGATTTAATATTTTTGCTATCATTTGGACTATTGGGATTGTCAGTCCACATTTTATATGTCGCTTTAATAAAATATAAGCCTCTTCTTTCAGTTTAGGTTTACCATAAGGCTTAGAGGCAGTATGGAGGCTATGGAATAAACACTGGAACTGGAATCTAGGCAAATGGCAAGTCACTTGACCTTTCTAAATTTCTTTCTCATTTGTAAAATGGGCATACGACTTGCCTTGTGAGAATTTTGAATAAAAAGTTTTGTTTAACCATTTAGTAGTAGTAGCTGCTATTTCAGTCATTCATGGTTTGGGGACTACAAATGATTCATGGTTATCACTTTAATGATGAATTATAAAGTTTTTTTATTTACAAGAATTTAATGTTGATTGGATATACTATAATAAAGAGACAAATGAATTTCAGCTTGCACAGAAGATGGGATTTCCACCTAATATTGTGGATTCTGCGGCAGAAAATATGGTCAAGCTTTACAACCTTTTCCTGAAATATGATGCAACTATGGTAGAAATAAATCCAATGGTAGAGGATTCAGATGGATCTGGTAAGGTATCTTTTCTTTTAATCAAACATTAGTGATATACTTTTTTACCAATCATATGTTTTACTAAGGAAGTTTAACTCATAATGGAGTGAAGGCACTCCTATGTAGAAACTTACTTTAAAATAAATAGAATGAATGTGAACAAATATTAAAGATACCTATTAAAATAAACACACGGGGAGGGCGTTAAAGTTATACTGTACCATACGGGGGCTACTAGCCACATGTGGCAATTAAAATTAATTAAAATGATATGTGATTAAGATATTCCCCACACTAGTCACATTTCAGCTGTTCAGTAGCTGCATGTGGTTACCACATTAGATAGCATGCATATAGAATATTGCCATCATTGCAGAAAGTTCTTTTGGGCAGTGCTGATTAGAGTATCCGGTGTGGTAGTGAGTAAATGGTTATAGTTACGGAAATTAGCCATCTTAGTCTCCCACGAGTTTCAGACTTTAGAGTCATCATGGATCTTTATTGTACAGAGGGTAGACTTTGATACTTGAGTCCTTTTAATATTTTTATCCACTGGAGAAGTAAGATTAGCTTGTCACTTTGATACCTTTTCTTCTGCATGTGTTTAAAGATTCTGAATTATCACAATTTCCATGTATAGTTTTATTGTTATAAAAATTATAAAGTTACATATAAGTTATAAAAATATAAGTTGCATTATTGTAGCTTAAGTTCTTCTTGATTATTTCCTTTTATTTAAATTCAATTAGCCGGGACGCCTGGGTGGCTCAGTTGGTTAAGCGGCTGCCTTCGGCTCAGGTCATGATCCCAGCGTCATGGGATCAAGTCCCGCATCGGGCTCCTTGCTCGGCAGGGAGCCTGCTTCTCCCTCTGCCTCTGCCTGCCACTCTGTGTGCCTGTGCTCACTTGCTCTCTCTCCCTCTCTCTCTCTGACAAATAAATAAATTTAAAAAAAATTAAAAAAAATTCAATTAGCCAACATATAGTACATCATTAGTTTCAGATGTAGTGTTCAATAATTCATCAGTTGCATATGACACCCAGTGCTTATCATATTATATGCCCTTTTCTTAATGCCTATCACCCAGTTACCCCATTCCTCCCTTTTCTTGATCATTTGTATTAACAACTTATATTACTGTAATTTATTGGATTTGTTTCAAGTCACTTTGGACATTTTAATCTCTTAAGCATTTGTAGATCATCTTTCACTTTTATACTTCTAGTTATATTCTTTATTATAGATATTGATTTTTGGTTGGTCATTTATATAGTCGTAAAAAGAATGAGTAAATTCTCTTTTGATCATATGGGTAGTTTATAAAACTAAAAGATTAAGTTTTTTAGAAAGTAAAGGCGCATTTTAAAAATGAATGTTCAGTGAAGGAGACTTATTTGTATAGAACAGGTATTTCTTTTTTTTTTTTTTCCTCATGGAAACATTCCAAACGTTGAAAGCAAGCTTCCTGAATTATTTTCAGCAGTGGAATTCTGCAGCCATATTCTCTTGTTAAGAGAATGTCTTTGTTCTCTTAAAAACCATTTTTTTCCCCTTTGTATTTAGTTTCTCTTCTTTGTATGTATTTTCTATATATATTGAAGGAGTTTTTTGTTGTTGTTGTTGTTTGATTGTTTTTCCTTTTTTGGTTAAGGGGATTGTATATTTAGAAAATTTGTACCAATAAAAAATTCATATAGCCTCATTACCTAACACTATTTTAATATTTCAGTAGCTCATTTCAGTCTATTCTTTAATTGGGATCATGTTGTCTATTCAGTTTGTATCTTTTCTTTTTTAAACTTAAAACTGTATAATAGAATATTGGGTGCCTGGGTGGCTCAGTGGGTTAAGCCACTGCCTTCAGCTCAGGTCATGATCTCAGGGTCCTGGGATGGAGTCCCACAAAGGGCTCTCTGCTTGGTAGGGAGCCTGCTTCCTCCTCTTTCTCTGCCTGCCTCTCAGCCTACTTGTGATCTATCTCTGTCAAATAAATAAATAAAATCTTTAAAAAAAAACAACTATATAATAGAATATTTTGATGTTAAATATTTTTCAGTTTTTAAAGGCTTATTTATTATTTGTATATAAATCTTTGCAGTCTTCATTATCTTTCGTATGGATTCTTAGAAGGGGAATTTTTGGGTCAAAGAGGAATAATATTTTCACATATGTTTGATTATTGGGTCAGGATAATAACATTTTGGGATGTATTTTGCCAGATTGTTGTCTGGAAAAGTTGGTCTAACATATAGAGTGTCCATTTCATTGCCTACTTGTGGCAGAAGTAAATTTTATATTGGTTTTAAACTCTGTCAAACTAATAATCAGGAAATGTCTTAATTTATTTTTCAATTCTTTGGTTACTTGTGATGTTGAGAATTTTTCATGTTTATTGGGCATACATTTTCCTCGGTAGACTGCAGATTGTTGATGTCCTTTGGTAACTGTGTTAGTTTCCTGTGGCTTCTGTAACAAATTACTACAAACTAGGTGGCTTAAATCAACAAGTACTTAATCTCTGAGAGTTTTAGAAACCAGAAGTCCAAAATCAATGTTACACGATTTCAGGGTGCTCCCTCTAGAGGCTCCAGGAAAGCCTCCATTCCTTGCCTTTTGTAACTTCTTGTGGCATTCTGTTGATTGTGGCCACCTCATTCTAGTCTCTGCCTCTTGGGTCACATTGCCTCTTCCTCTTCTATGTGTATCTAATCTCCCTCTGCCTCTCTCCCATAAAGATACTTGTGATGTAATTTAGGCCTTTCAAGATAATCCAGGATAATCTTCTAAGATCCTTATTTAATTCACATCTGTAAAAATTTTAACATATAAGGTAACATTATATTATGTTATTATGTATATATATATATACATATATATAATATATACATATTATGTATATATATGTATATTAACATTATAACATGTTATAAGGTAACGTTCATATGTATTAGGACCTATTTATCTTTGGGTGGCATTATTCAGCCTATTACAGTACTCAAAAGAAACATGGATAGTTTTTCTTAATAATTTGATGAGGTCTTTATTTTTTGAAAATTTATTTACATGATTTGAAGAATATTTTTACTGGACATAGAAATCTAGCTTGATATATCTTTTTTCATCACTTCAAATATTTTCTCCTGCCCCATTCTCCTTCCTTTCTCTTTCTAGTATCACGTGTTGGATAACATCTGTCTAGCAGGTCACTTTTTTTTTTGCCCCCCAGATTGGGTAACTTCTGTTTATCTGTCTTCAGGTTCATTGATCCATCTCCAATAAATACATTGTTAAGCACATCCAGGGAACTTTTCATTTTAGGTGTTGAACTTTTTAGTTCTAGATTTTTCCACTAGGCTTCTTTTGATAGTTTTATTTTCTGTTGAGGGCCTCTCTGGCCCTTTATTATGGTCATATTTCCCTTTAAGTCCTTAAACGTATTTAAAAGAGCTTTCGGAGCCCTCTGATTCCAAATTTGGGTTGTGTTGGGTTTGGTTCTTCTTGACTGCTTTTTCTCTTTATCGGTGTTCATATTTTCCTGTTTTTCCTCACGGATCTAGCCGTATACTGGATATTTTGGGAGATGCGGTATAGAGACAGAATTCTTTTATCTTCCTCTGAAAGAGTGTTGGTTTTTTGTTGTTATTAGTAGTTAACTTAGCTGGATTTCAAACTTTGTCTCTTGTTTTGAGTAGCCTTGTAGGCTTAAGCGTCTCAGTCTTTCAGCCTTTTATCAGGGATAGTAAGGAGAATGTTGTAGTTATATTGGAGTGAGGAAGGGTTAAAGCACTGAAAGATGAAGTTGGCAGCTGTAACCTTCATATTAGCCATTTTGGTAGAGTGCTGGAGGTAAAACCTGATTTGAGTGGATTTAAGGGAGGATGATGGGAGTTTAGGCAAAGTAGTTGGCATATGTAAATATTTTCAGTTTTGTGGCCCACTTACGGTTTTAATTCTGCAGCTTTTCTTCATATCCTGTTTGTCTTCCTTTCCCCCTTCTTTCTTTTCTTTTTTTTTTTTTAAATTTATTTATTTGTCAGAGAGAGGGAGAGAGAGAGAGCGAGCACAGGCAGACAGAGTGGCAGGCAGAGGCAGAGGGAGAAGCAGGCTCCCTGCCAAGCAAGGAGCCCGATGTGGGACTCGATCCCAGGACACTGGGATCATGACCTGAGCTGAAGGCAGCGGCTTAACCAACTGAGCCACCCAGGCGTCCCTCCCCCTTCTTTCTTAACAACCCATTCAAAATATGTAAAAATGTGAACCTATTCTTAGCTCACAGGTAATACAAAATAGGCATAGTCTCAATCAGGCCCCTGAGCCATGCTGGTTTTTTGCTGACCCTTGGTTTATTTAGACAAGTCTTTCAAGGATTTTTGCTGTATATGAAGAGAAGAGTAAGAGGGAAGAGGTGACAAATTATTTTTTTCTTCTTTTTATGGTGGGAGAAATAACAGCGTTTTTGCAAATCATCGGAATTTAGCCAATAGCAAAAAGGGGGCAGTTTATAATGCAAGAAGGATAGAATTGCTAGAACAATGTCCTTATGTAGGTAAGAGACAGTGGGGTCCAAGGCACATGAGAAGGGGGATAGCTAGGTGCTTGGCTGGTTTGTTTTTGGTAATTTTAAAACAAATTTTAAGTGTTTTTGAAGTGTTTTTTTTTCCCCCTTTATCTGTACCATCTGGCTAGGTTGGATATATAACTAGTAACTTTGATAGAGCAATTTTAATTCCCAAATACTCTTTTTTAATAAACAGTTTGAATACATTGTGAACATAAATTGAAATATTTTCAAAACAAAACCTTTTTCTCCTAAACTAAGAACATTGACTATTGGATGGTTTATTGTGTTTGTTTTGGAATTAAGATCATTTTCTTTTTTTTTTCCTTCAAAGTGCTGTGCATGGATGCAAAGATCAATTTTGATTCTAATTCAGCTTATCGCCAGAAGAAAATCTTTGACTTACAGGACTGGACCCAGGAAGATGAAAGGGAGAAAGGTGCAGCTAAGGCAGATCTCAACTACATTGGCCTTGATGGAAATATAGGCTGTCTAGGTACCACGTGTTGTTATGTTAAAGGTGGGTTGGCTGAACTTAATTTATTTTCTTTGTGTTTGTTGTTTATACAAGTCATTTTCCCTCTTGACAGTAAATGGTGCTGGTTTGGCTATGGCCACAATGGATATAATAAAACTTCACGGAGGGACTCCAGCGAACTTTCTTGATGTTGGTGGTGGTGCCACAGTCCATCAAGTCACAGAAGCATTTAAGCTTATCACTTCAGATAAAAAGGTAAGGGCAGGCCTCATGTTTTAGAATTTGAATGACAAGAAGTAACATGATTAACTAGTAGATGTGGTCATTACAGTATTAAATTACAGTATTAAATACAGTTTTACAGAGCATTAAATTTCAGAAGACCTAACTAGTTTAGAAGAGTTGCTGAAATCAATGCAATAAAAGTTGACTAGAAAAAAAGGTAGTTTCCCACTGTAATTTAGAAAACAAGATGAAGAAGTATTAGATGGTATTAGGTAATACTCTGAATAGTAGTGATCTAGTATGGGAGCCATTCCTATGAAAAACTGCTGGAGATGGTAGTTGACCACAAAAGCCCAGAGATCTGGAAAATCTATAAAGCTACAAAGAAGAAAATTAAAATTACCTTTAATTCTATCCAGAGATTATTTTTCTTACTATTGACTTATCATTTTTTTAATTTGTTAATGCTTGTATATTTCACACATACACATATGCACACTCACACTCCCTTTCTCTGTTTCTGTTTGTGTGTGTGTGTGTGTATATATATATATATATATATATATATATTTAGAGAAACAGTTTATTAAGATATAATTCACATGCCATCTAGATCACTCATTCGTAAATATATGTCAAAACACATAGTTTGAGGTTTTTGGCTAGCATATCTTTTTTCCCCCTATTTATTTATTTATTTAGTTAGTTATTTTTATTAACATATAATGTACTATTTGCCCCAGGGGTACAGGTCTGTGAATCATCAGGCTAACACATTTCACAGCACTCACCATAGCACATACCCTCCCCGATATCCATAACCCAGCCATCCTATCCCTACCCCTCCCCACCCCCAGCAACCCTTAGTTTGTTTTGTGAGATTAAGAGTCCCTTATGGTTTGTTTCCCTCCCAGACACATCTTGTTTCATTTTTTCCTTTCCTACCCCCCATAACCCTCTGCCCTGCCTCTCAGATTCCTCATATCAAAGATATGATAATTGTCTTTCACTGATTGACTTATTTCACTCAGCATAATACCCTCTATTTTCATCCATGTCATTGCAAATGCAAGATTTCATTTCTTTTGATGGCTGCATAGTATTTCATTGTGTGTGTGTGTGTGTGTGTGTGTGTGCGCGCAAACACACACACACACACACACACACACACATATACTGCATCTTCTTTATCCATTCATCTGTTGATGGCCATCCAGGTTTTTTCCATAATTTGGCTGTTGTGGACATTGCTGCTATAATGATTCAGGTTCACGTGTCCCTTCAGATCACTGCCTTTGTATCTTTAGGGTGAATACCCACTGTGCGATTGCTGGGTTATAGGGTAGCTCTATTTTCAACTTTCTGAGGAACCTCCATACTGTGTTCCAGAGTGGCTGCACCAGCTTGCATTCCCATCAACAATATAGGAGAGTTCCCCTTTCTCCATATCCTTGCCAACATCTGTCGATTCCTGACTTGTTAATTTTAGCCATTCTGACTGGTGTGAGATGTTCTCTCATTGTGGTTTTGATTTGTATTTCCCTGATGCCGAGTAATGTGGAACACTTTTTCATATGTCTTTTGGCCATCTGGATGTCTTCTTTGCAAAAATGTCTGTTCCTGTGTTCTTTGGCTAGCATACCTTGAACTACTTTTTTATATTCGATAAGGTGTTCTTCTAAAACACTCATTTTAATGTTTGTATAAATCTTTCATATGTAGATAGGCCATAAATTAGAACTATGATTTTATAAGTGATTATCAGAATACAAGGGATGTGAAGCATAATGATCCAAAAGATACACAATATTATTAATCAGTTTTTAAAGAGGTATATCTACTGTGTGGCCGTTGTGAGTTTTGTAAGACTTATGGAAAAATAAGATAGTGGCTTCTGTGGAACTAGTTTTACTGAATTCAGTACCGAGAATTCCTCATTGGTGAGGAGTATTTCTTTTCTTTCTTTCTTTTTTAAAGATTTTATTTATTTATTTGACAGAGAGAGATCACAAGTAGGCAGAGAGAGAGGGAGGAAGCAGGCTCCCTGCTGAGCAGAGAGCCCTATGCAGGGCTCTATTCCCAGGACCTGGGATCATGACCCGAGCCTAAGGCAGAGGCTTAACCCACTGAGCCACCCAGGTGCCCCTCAAGGGGAGAATTTAAGGACTGAATTAATGATTGGGAACCCTAGCAAGAACAATAGGGAAGAAGGGCCAAAGACCAGGTTGTAATAGGTTAACTCTGATTGGGAATTGAGGGAGTAGAAACTTCCGGCAGAGATTACCCTTTCAGGGTAATTTTTTCTTTCTTTCTTTTATTCTTTTTCTTTTCTTCCCTTTTCTTTCTTTCTTTCTTTTTTTTTTTTTTAAGATTTTTATATATTAGAACAAGCAAGCATGAGTTGGGAGAGAGGGAGAAACAGACCCCCTGCTGTTTGTGGAGCCCACCCTATAGGGCTCTATTCCAGGATCCTGAGATCATGAGCTGAGCCAAAGTCAGAGGCTTTACTGACTGAGCCATTGAGGCAACCCTCGGGGGTACAGAAGGACATAGTGTTAGCAGTTGAATGGAGGTGGGGTTGAGGAGAACTTTAGTGTTTAGTGTATGTTTGCTTTCTTGTTTGTTCAGAAGACCAAGAATATGAGCTGTTTCTAGCTAAGGAGAGAAGAGATTTGAGGATGAAGGAGAAAGTGAGTTTAGCTAATGGAATGAAGACCTGGAGGAGATACAACACACTAATGAGACAGTGAGATTAGCTTTAGAGAGGGGGTTAACTCCTTCCTCGAGGTGTCACCGGAGAAAGGAAGATCACATCTAACAATTAGGGGGCTTGAAGGTGGGATAGGAGGCTTATAAAGAAAGTGAGGTATGAGGCAGATCACTAAAGAAAGGATCGTTAATGAAGAGTCATTATTGTACTGCTCTTTAGGTTATGCTAATGTTTTGGGTTGTTGTTGTTTTAACTTTTTAGGTTTTCCTTGAAGTTGCAATGAGTAAACTGATTGACTAGAATCATCCAAGAGTGCATTATTTGAAGGGATGGCAGAGGCAGACTGGTCTTGAGAGGAATGGGTATGGGGAAGTTAAGCATGCAGGTGGCAGTGTCACTGGATCACTGAGCCACAGGATCCAGGCTCTGTAGTGTAGAAAACCAGAGCTGCTGAGAGTCTGGGAGATTAGATCAAGGTTGAAAGACTAGAAGCTTTTAAGAGGAAAAGACTGGGTTTGATGGAGCTGAAGGTGAGAGGCAAAAGGAGAGGAGGTTGAGCAGAGAGTGGGATTTATACACTCAGCATTCTAGAAACATTCATTCTGGTCAAGTCAAGGATTTAGCCTTGGTGATCATTAGTTGAAGAACCGGAGGTAAAAGTGACATGGTAGAGACACCTTAAGGCACGAGTGTTAGGTGATGCCTGTGGTATGTATCAGAGCTCTCCAGAATGAGGTGGGAGGGAGGAGAGGAGGGTGTGTCCAAGGTCACTGAATTCTAGTCTATTTCTTTTTTTTTTTTTTTTTTTAAAGATTTTGTTTATTTATTTGACAGAGATCACAAGTAGGCAGAGAGACAGGCGGAGAGAGAGAGGAGGAAGCAGGCTCCCCGCTGAGCAGAGAGCCCGATGCGGGGCTCGATCCCAGGACCCTGAGATCATGACCCGAGCCGAAGGCAGAGGCTCAACCCACTGAGCCACCCAGGCGCCCCTCTAGTCTATTTCTTAAAGGTCTAGAAATAATACTGGTAAAGATAAGGAATGCATAGTATAGTTAAGTGTGTTTCAATCTTTTTAATGTCCTGTCAGTTCACAGAAAATGGTATTTCAGTGGGGTATAGAAGATAGATGGAGAAGGTTGCTTGTAGACAGCGGCTATTGGCCCAGAGGCACAGAGGTGCTAGCTGTCCCAGAATCTTCCTAGCTGCCCTCTGGGTAGAGGGGAACAATATCTTGGTATGTCTGTAACCCATTTGTATTTCGCTAGTTGGAAGCTCTGGTGTAGGTAAATGAACTAAGACTCTTTTTTAAAAAATAGAAAAAGATTTCTTGGGGGGAAATGATAGCAGAACAGTGATTCAGACTATCAGTGATGATGTAAGAATGCTGATCCAAACAGGCCTTGAGATTTGGATGTGAAGTGTAACTAGGAGTGGGTATTCAGGAGAAGCTGAGTGATTTTGAGGTTCTGCTGTGTGTGAGAATTTGGTTGAGTTGGTAGGGATAAATAAAGAAGGCATGATAGATGGTAAATATTAAATTGGAGATCTTGCATGTAATGTTATCTTATATCATGATCTGGGGCAGTCGTGTTGGTGAGTGGCTGTTTAATAGAAGACAAGTAAATGGAATCAGGGTATCTTGTTCATATGGGCTAAGAGAGAAGATGCTATATAAGCCAGGTGTTGAAATCACCCATGTTGGGGAGAGTAAGTTCTGGTACGTGGTGGACTGCATAAACTTCAGTGATGGGAGCTGCAGAGAATGTGATGGTCTGGCTGAAAAATATTACCATGAAATTAATTGGTATCGTAAGGCACAGACACTAGTATTTTCTTGAGAAGGAAGGACACATACTCCTTGCTTTTAAATTTTAATCTACAAAAACCATTTTATTCACAGGTACTGGCTATTCTGGTCAACATTTTTGGAGGAATCATGCGGTGCGATGTTATTGCACAGGGTATAGTTATGGCAGTAAAGGATTTGGAAATTAAAATACCTATTGTGGTACGGTTACAAGGTGAGTGTAAAAGATACCTTGCCATTGTTCCATGAACTCTTGATTGTTTAAAAGCTCCTAATTCCAAGGAGTTCAATTCATTTAAAATAGAGTTTTCAAATAGCTTTATCTTTTAAATGAAAATGTTAACATATAATAGGAAATTTTTTAAAGATTTTTTAAAGATTTATTTATTTATTTGACAGATCACAAGTCGGCAGAGAGGCAGGCAGAGAGAGAGGAGGAAGCAGGCTCCCTGCTCAGCAGAGAGCCCAATGCGGGGCTTGATCCCAGGACCCTGGGATCATGACCTGAGCCAAAGGCAGAGGCTTAACCCACTGAGCCACCCAGGTGCCCCTATAATAGGAAATTTTTAAGATATGGGTTTAGGAAATATTTCTCATATTGGGGGAAAATTGCTTATAGTTTTGGTTGATATAGTTTAGTATGTTATTTATTTGTTGTGCTTTGTTTTAAATTCTGACTTGCCTAAGTTACCATGGACATGGTAAGGCAAGATATTTCCCGAGGTAGCTCCAGAATTTTACAGTATTTTCTTTGGTTTTAGAAGCATTTATTTTAGATGATGAAAGTACTCCTATGTTGAAATTTTATATAGTGACCAGCATTTTAAATGAGCTTTAAGCATGTATTTAAAACATCTTTATATTTGTATAAATCATTTCCAGGTACAAGAGTTGATGATGCTAAGGCACTGATAGCAGACAGTGGACTTAAAATTCTTGCCTGTGATGACTTGGATGAAGCTGCTAAAATGGTAAACACGCTACGTTACATATCTAAGGGTAAATTTGCAGTGTATAAGATGGGATGATAGGTATAATCAGTTCAGTGCTCCTAATATTTAGCAGAAACACTCATTATTGGCAATATTAGCTGGCTCATTTTAGAGTCTAAGTTAGTTTCATTTATTTATTTTTATTTTTTTTTTTTTTAAGATTTTATTTATTTGAGAGAGAGAGAGAGCATGAGGTGGGGGGCAGCAGAGGGATAAGCAGAGGGATAAGGGATAAGCTCTCCGCTGAGCGAGAAACCCAATGTGGGGCTCAGTTCCATGACCCTGAGATCAGGACCTGAACCAAAGTCAGGCACTTAACCTACTGAACCACCCAGGCACCCCTCATTTATTTATTTATTTATTTTAAAAGATTTTATTTATTTATTTGACAGACAGAGATCACAAGTAAGCAGAGAGGCAGGCAGAGAGGGAGGGAGGAAGCAGGCTCCCCGCCGAGCAGAGAGCCCGAAGCGGGGCTCCAATCCCAGGACCCTGGGATCACGACTCGAGCCGAAGGCAGAGGCCCAACCCACTGAGCCATCCAGGCGCCCCTCCCTCATTTATTTTTAAAGGAATTTTTGTTTTATATAAATATTATGTGGTTCCAAAGTTGAAACTAAACCAAGGTATATTCAGAGAATCTAGCTTTTATACTTTTATGCTTTTTATACTTTTATAATATATCCTGTTTCCTCCTTCCCCACACATAACCAGTTTTTTAAAGAAGTTTTTAGTTCATCCTTTCACTTTTCAAAAACAATATGCAAGTAATGTGTGTGTGTGTATACACAAATACATCTACACACGTATATATCTGTATCTCCACTTTCTCACGTTGTATGATGATAACATTTTATGTCATTTCTTATACTTAGTAATCTGTCTCGGAACACACTCCATAGTAGACATAGAGATAGAGGTGTTTTTTGTTTTTTGTTTCTTTTTAATTTATTTATTTGTCAGAGAGAGAGAGGGAGAGAGAGAGTGAGCACAGGCAGACCGAGTGGCAGGCAGAGGCAGAGGGAGAAGCAGGCTCTCCACCGAGCAAGGAGCCCGATGTGGGACTCGATCCCAGGACGCCGGGATCATGACCTGAGCCGAAGGCAGCCGCTTAACCAACTGAGCCACCCAGGCGTCCCAGACATAGAGGTGTTTTTAAATGAGAACTTTTGATTCTTTCCAACTGTTGTTTATGGTCATTTCATGGAATCCTCTGGGATGTCTGGTTTAATCAGCGGTAGGCTTTTGGGATTTGCTGAGTTAATGTGATATCATTTCATTTCATAAAAAATAATAAAGATCTTGTGTCATTCTTTGGGACATACTTTGGGAAAGTACACACTAGTAAATAAAAATCAGCTGCACTTTAGTGACAGATTTATACTCAATCCTGACTTTATTTTTTAATTAATTTAATTTTTTTGGAAGATTTTATTTATTTATTTGACAGGGAGAGAGAGAGGGAGAACGGGGTGGGTGGGGGGAGGAGAGGAAGCAGCAGAGGGAAAGGGAGAAGAAAGCTCTCTCTTGAGCAGGGAGCTGGATGTGGGACTCTTATCCCAGGATTCTGGGATCATGACCTAAGCCGAAGGCAGACACTTAACTGACTGAACCACCCAGGTGCCCCTCAATCCTGAGTTTAAAGATTAAGATTTTGAGTAAGGGAATGGTGGAGCAAAAGTGTTTCAGAAAGATTTGTGGACATGGGAAAAAAGGAGAAGAATCAATCAAATCTTGATCAAGTAGACCATGAAAGACAAAAGTGAACAGTTGATTAAATTGTAACTGCAGTGTTTTTCTACTATGAGATTATGGAAATTATGATAATAATAATGATGATGATGATAGTAGCAACTGCTGCCACTTAATTATTGTGTTTGCAGTGCTAAGCTTTTTCTTCAGGTATTATCTCATTATATTTGATTATACAATTTCTATTTTTATAGATGCGGAAACAGACCAAATAAATTAACTTATTCATCAGGATCACATGTCATAAACATCAGAATGGGATTTGGACCCAGGGGGCCTAACTTTGAAACCTCTTAACTACTCACCTGGGGAGGACAGAAGCTGAATTTGTGTTTTGTTTTAGACATGTTTAATTTTAATCTTTTGTATGGTACCAGCTGGCTATCCTCAACACAGATTATAGACGCAACATTGGAATTCAGCTTGGCAAAATATGAAATACTAACTTCTAGACTCAAGCTCCAATCCTGATATTGCAAGTTAGGATTATATACATATTATTAAACAGACTTTTGATTAGATGTGCTTTGCACTGTATGGTGTCCAATTAAGACAATCACTGTTTCTGTCTTTAAAATAGATAAAATGTAGGCAATAAAAAAGAGTAGGTATATATATACATATATATATATACATATATATATAAACACACACACACACACACACACACATACAGAAGGTATTGAGCTGAGGTGTGAGTTATGAAGAGTCTCAGATTTGACTATCTTTCAAGAGTGGCAAATGCTTGTGAGAGTGTGAAGTGATTTATAACATGTCAGAATAGCCCAGATGTTTTAAGTGAGAAAGATTGAATGTGCATTAATTTCACATTTACTGGTAGTTCTGATTTTATAATTTCGTGGAAATAGGAAACAAAGATGCTTTGTTTTTTCCTTCCAGGTTGTAAAGCTCTCTGAAATAGTGACCTTAGCCAAGCAAGCCCAGGTGGATGTGAAATTTCAGTTGCCAATCTGATTGGAGAACCCAGTGGATGGCTGAAGGTGTTGAATGTGCGATAATCGTTAAAAATACTGTGTTCTGTATTATTGTTCCTTTTCTCTTTAGTGTGCGGAGATTGTAATTGCCAGCTAGGCACAAAAACTTTTAAAAGCATTTGGTCTGCATTTAATTCTACTGTTCAGAGTGGGCTGTTTGTATAAAGAATGTATAATGCAGTGATCTAGTTTCTTTTGTTGCAGCTTTCTTTTTCACTTCTATAGAATGTCACACGTAATATGCCAGTTTATTGTTAGATTCAACATTCTTCATTGATGAGAGTCCTATGAATAAAATAAATATGAAGATAAAGCTTTATTCTTTAGTGTTAGAAATATATTATATCTGATAACTAGCCTCATTAGCAGAGCAATGTGTTGAAACAATGTTTTATATTAGAAGTGTTTATCTTCAACACCAAATACCTATCTAAATATATCAATTACTATTTATAAAAAGAGCACTCCCCAAAATATTCTTTTAAGTATGTCAGTGAAATAACTTGTTATTTGAACATTGTTTTAAGCATTATGAAACACTGATTACTGTAAGTCTTCATGATCCTGTGGTATTGATAATGGGTAGGTTTGTATCAAATAAAGGTATATTCAGTAAGGACTTGGCAGACAAAATTAACAATGTCAATTTAAGTTAATAAAAATCTCCCAATGTGACTTGGATTAATGTTTTTTCTTTTTTCTTTTCATTTCTTTTCTAAGTAAACACAGTAGAAGGTGATGTGTTCATGATTACACTAAAAATCTTCAAGAACTGATTTGTAGATCATGTACTGGGGTATGACATTATGTATTATAGAGCTACCTACAAATAATTCCCTTGAATTTTGATGTTTATGTGTGTACCTTCTGGTACCTTCTTTAAAACAGTCATGTTTTCTTTTGTGTCCCTCTGTGTGTGTATATGTATGTGTGTATTAATCTTTTGTTCACTACTCAGAACAGTTGATATTTAACTATTAACAATGTTAATACCATGGAAGCAAATATCAGCCAAATATCAGCCAAAAGGCTCTGTAACTGTACTGATAAATATGAGAACTTGTTACCTATTTTGATGTTCTTAACATGTGATCAGATATATATACTATGATAGGTTGCATAGCATAGTGATTATGAGCACAGAATTTGAAAGTGGTCTCTGTAGTTGAATCTTGGCTCCAAATACTTACTATCTATATGAGTTTGGACAAGTTTTTAAATTTCAGTGTATCTGTTTCCTTAGCTCCTCTCTCATCTTGACTAGAATTATTGGGTAGGGAGAGGGAGATAGAGAAGGACAGCCGGGGACGGAGTGGGTTGGGGGAGAGGAAGAGACATTCTATAAAGAGAATATATAAAATATATATTTAAACCAACTATACATATATCATTATCTAACTATCAGTCTGCCCTTCCTGCTCATGTATTAAAATACTAAATTAGAGCCATTAAACTATTGAAAATTATGATAAAGTTATAATTAAAAGTCCAAGCCTTTGGCTTTTCATTTAAAAAAATTTCTAAAAATTGCCAGCCAATGACAAACTCAAAAAAGATTGGCATTTTGAATTAGTTGGGGTGTAGTCAGGAGTTTAAAACAATACTTGATATTATAGGGAGGATATAATACAGGCTATTGGTAATACTAGTGTTTCAGTTACCTATTCTTGCATAATTACCCTAAAACTAGGTGATTTTCAAACATTTTCTCAGTTACTATGGGTCAGAAATTTGGAAGCAGTTTGGATAGGTGCTGGTTTTGGTGCCACAGTCATTTGAAGGCTTGACTAGGGCCAGAGGACCTACTTCCAAGATGGCTCTCTCACATGGCTGTTGTCCAAAGGCCTTAGTTTCTGCCCATGTGGGCCTGTCGACAGGGCTGCTTGAATATTCTTGTGACATGTCATTTGGCTTCCCCCAGAGCCAGGGATCCAACGGAATGAGGGAGAAGTGACATTGCCTTTTGTATTCTCATTTCATTGTCACTTCTGCCACATTCTTTGTTAGACATGACTCGCTGAGTCCAGGCTTATTTATTTTTATTAACGTATAATGTATTATTTGCCCCAGTGGTACAGGTCTGAATCATCAGGCTTACACATTTCACAGCACTCACTATAGCACATACCCTCCCCAATGTCCATAACCCAGCCACCCTATTTTCCCACCCTCCAGCAATCCTTAGTGTGTTTTCTGAGATTAAGAGTCTCCCTCCCAATCCCATCTTGTTTCATTTTTTTTCCTTCCCTATCCCCCTACAACCCCCTGCCCTGCTTCTCAAATTCCTCATATCAGAGAGATCATATGATAATTGACTTTCTCTGATTGACTTATTTCACTCAGCATAATACCCTCTAGTTCCATCCACGTCATTGCAAATGGCAAGATTTCAGTTTTTTTGATGGCTGCATAATGTCCCTTTGAATATATATACCACAACCTCTTTATCCACTCATATTTTGATGGGCATCTGGGCTCTTTCCATAGTTTGGTTATTGTGGACATTGTCAGTTCCATTCTTGAGGGGAAAAGTATCAGTTTGTTGACATTTTAAAACATCACAACTCATGTTTGGAAGCTAAAAGAGCAAACTGGATGCTGAGTTAACTCAGAGATTAATAACTGCTAAGACTGAGATAGTAGGGAGAATCTGGGGTGCGGGAAGACTTCAAATGCATGCAGCCTTGAGGAGGAGAGTACCTTGGCTTCTTCATTGGTGGGCCCAGGAAAACTACAAGAACATTTATCAGGGAAGGTAAGGAAAGAATGTTTCAAGGTTAAAGTGATCAATGGTGTCAAATATAGCTAAGAAGTCAAGAAACATAAGGACCAAAAAGTATGTGGTGGAACTGAAATAGGGCATAACAACTTGGTAAGCATGATGGTGTAGCTGTGGGCAGGAGGTAGAAGTTCTGTGGAGAATGGAGAATGGAAACAATGGCCTGGTAGCCACTTACACACCCTCCTACTGCAGCCCACAAACATGCTTTCACCCTTGAATATTCTTTTTATGGGCTTGATACTTCTGTCCCTGCAGCCCTGCCTGATTCCTGTGGGGAAAAAGAAAACAAAAAACACCCCCCCCCAAAAAAACCCCTATTTACTTAACATCTGAATTCTTTCTGTTACAGTTGAGTAAATCCATCTGAACAACTCTACTTTCTGCATAGAGTATGACCAATTTTGACTATGATAACAGCTTGCAGAACCCAGGACACCAAGCCCGATAGATAATCATACTTTGCACTTTGCACCAGATGGGATTTTAGAAAACCACACGTTAGGGGGAAAAACATGTAAAAACAAAAACAAAGGGAGGGAGTGAAAAAAAAACAAAGGAAAGAAAGAAGGAAGGAAAGCACGAATGAAGGCAGGCAGGTTGTACAACCCCAGTAACCCCAGCAGGACATTGAAACATTCAATATTTTAAAAATATTTTGGTGAGTTGTTTCTGTCTGGCAAATAATTCTATTTAAAGAAATTTTAAGATAACAGGCATAAATATTAGCAGGTGTGCTACAATTACAGTCATGTTCTTTTGTCCTGTTGAAACGTAAGGAGGTGAGATAGGACCTGTGGAAAAATCAATTTTCAGATTTGTGTGATTTATTGTGTGGTGGTAAAAAATCGAAGTAAGATTTAGAGGTTTGCACTATAAATGAGGAAAGGCAAAATGTTGGTAAATCAGTTTTTGTCTAAAGTGTGATTTAAAATGAAGAGGTGAAAGTGAAAGGATAAAATAATAATTTTTTAAAAGTTGGTGTCCAAAGTGACAGCCAGAGAGAGGACTGGAGGAGGGAGGGCTGTGGTGACCCAGAGGTACTTGAGATAATTAAGCTACAGTGTCCTTGGGTGCCAGGGTTTTGCCCCGTCTGAATGTTCTCAGCATTGAAGCAATATTGGTCTTTGTTCTCTTTTTCAAAAATCTAGCTCTGTCAGCTTCTTTTTCCACTTTGAGGAAATTTGAGCATCATTGTTATTCATGACTTGCCTCACAAGGAGATTAGACTGTGAACAACTTTTATTTCTTCACAAGTAACCAGCTTCTATTTTTTCATTTTTTCCAATCTTGTGTGCACATTGTTGTTTTCCTGTACGTTGCCTCCTCTTCACGGTTAGTGGGGTGGGAGCCCCACCATGCGTGCCACCCCCACTTGACTTCTCGGGATACTCTCACTGGCTGTGCAGTCAGCAGCAAACTTCATCCATAAGCACCTATCCTGGGACATGAAACTGGATGGGCTGACCCTACCAGGATCCATTTTGTTACTTCCCAGAGGAGTTTGGTTTGCCCTCCACATCACCTCTGTCATTTCCATCATTACTGTTTTCATGCCTTTGGCTTTAGCCTTTAGGTTCCCTACATGAACAAGCAGATACGTGAGCACTCGTGGACTTCGCCTTACCCTGTTCCTGTTAGGTGGGATAGTGGCCCCTTCACAGATATCCACACTCCCTGTGTGGATTCCTACTCCCTGGAAACAGATTCCTACTGTTTTCCTCCCTGGAAACAATGCATATGTCACATTGCATGTCAAAAAGACTTTGCAGATGTGATAAGGCTATGGAGACCTTAAAATACGGAGATTATTCTGGATTATCCCCATAGGCCTGTTTTGGTCTGTTCGGGCTTCTGTAACAAAATACTGTAGACTGGGTGGCTTATAAGCAACAGAAACTTAATTCACGTGGTTCTGGAGGCTGGGAAGTCTTAAGATCTCAAGGCACTGGCAGATGCAGTGTCTGGTGAGAGCTTGCTTCCTGGTTCATAGGCGCTGTGTCCTCACCTGGTAGAAGAGCTAGGGAGCTCCCTGGGGTCTCTCATAAAAGCACTAATCCCATTCGTGAGGGCTCCACTCTCTAGATCTGAGCATCTCCCAAAGGCCCCACTTCTGCTATTATCCACATTGGGCTTCACGTTTCAATGTACTAATTTTGGAAGGACAAATAGTGTTATAGCAAGGCCCAGTCTAATCACATGAATCCTTAAAAGCAGAGAACATTCTCTAACTGGAGGCAAGAGAGGTGGCCAGAGGGGAAGCTGAGAGATGACAACATGAGGAGAATTCAATATACTGTTGCTGCTTCTGAGATGCAGTAGTCCGTGTACAAGAATCACAGAGAGCCCTTTAACTGAGGGCAGCCCTCAGCGGACAGGCAGCGAGGAAATGGAGATCTCAGTCCTACAGCCAAAAGGAACTGGATGTTGCTAACAATTGGATGCATTTGGAATGGCTTCTTTCCAGAGCCGCCTTATGACAGCAAAGCCGGCTGATGCCTTGATTTTGGTTTCACGAGACTCTGAGCAGAGAAACCAGACAGGCCTATCTGGACTTCTGATCCACAAAACTGTGAGATAATGAATTTGTATTGTTCTAGGCTGCTGAGTTGTTGGTAATTTGTTATGGTGGCAATAGGAGACTTGATATACTAATATATCCATACTACTGTCTACCAGTTACGAAAGCCAACTTCTCTCAAACTGAAGTGAAGGGCCATTTTGCAAAAATTAGAAATTTAAAATTTTATAATCTGTCATGGATTAATCCTTTTATAAACAACCAAAATAATGACAAGAAATAACTTTTTTTTTAAAAAGCATACGAAAGGGACACCTGGGTGGCTCAGTTGGTTAAGCGGCCTTCTTCGGCTCAGGTCATGATCCCGGCGTCCTGGGATCGAGTCCCGCATCGGGCTCCTTGATCCGAGGGGAGCCTGCTTCTCCCTCTGCCTCTGCCTGTGCTCGCTCTCTCTCGCTCTCTCTCTCTGACAAATAAATAAAATCTTAAAAAAAAAAAGCATACAAAATAGCTCCAATTCTTTTGTTTTTATTCAACAGCATAAAATTTCAAATTGCTATAAAAGTTTCTAAATGCTTACTCTTAAATATCTGCTTATCTCTTGCAGATTTGTGAACTATTTGTGGATTGGATCAGCATCACTCCAAAGATCACATTTTGAGCAGGGCTGAGAAAAACTCTATCACACCCAATTATGAGAATGTGAATATAAAAACTGGAAGTAAGATATAAACAAATATCCAGTGTTGAGAGGCTCAGCATTGAATAGTTTCCAGTCAACATGATGGTACTCACAGCTCTGTAAATTTGTGAATCAGTTGCCGTCAGTCAACAAAGCCGCAGACCGGTGTGTGTCCCGGAGTCCAGTCAGTGCTAATACAGAAAATCAGTTGAGCAAATTGGGGTATGCTGGGAGAGGGCCAGGTACGGCCTGAGCTTCATGTCTGGTTTGTATGTTGCCAATTTACACACTGACATCATCAGTGTCTTTGGTAGGAGTTGACTGATCACTAGTTGAGACCTTGCAGTCCTGCCGTTCAGGATGACAGTTCCAGGGTGATGGACATTTCACAATAAGGGAACTCTAGACAAACCTTGAATGGTTCCAGATTTTTCCTATGGTGAGTTCTAAAAGCAGAAAAGCATCTTTTTCTTCTGTTTCTGACATAGGTGTTTGATGAAACTAGCCTTTAGAAAAAGAGGCCTTTGTTTCAGTGAAAATGATACATCCTCACTGTAAAAATAAAAAAAAATCTCATTGATACAGGAAGTACCAAGACAAGTAAGATTCATTTGCAGCCCCACAACCCAGAGATAACAACTGTTAACAGTTTGGTAGTATTCTTCCAGTCTTCTCTATGCATGAGCATATGTGCACAGATATATGAATATCCCTTTACGTAAGTGGGGTCGAACTCTAGATACCGTGCTATTCTTCAGTAAACACTTGGGCATCCTTCTATCGTGTCCAGTACAGGTCTACATCATTTTTAATGACTGCACACACAAGAGGATGTATGCACCATTGTTTTACATACCCAGTCTTACACTACTGACTTTTGTTGGCTACATTTTTAACATTCTAAATAAAAGAGGTGAATGCCCTGGTGCATAAATTATCCTTTGGATAAGCACCTTGAAGTGGATTAGCTGTGTCAAAGCATAACTACACTTAACATTTTCATGGCAGTCGCTGAGCAGCTGCTTTGCAGCAAGTCTGTCCTGGTTAGTCTCCCACTCACAGTGTCTGACAGTTTTCCATGCCTTAGGCAACAGAACATTGCTAATTGCAGTGGGCCAAAGACATGTCTTCCCTGTTTAACGCTGATGAGGTTTCGTCTGTTTACTACTCATTTGCGCAGGAGCACCTGTGTGTAACTTCCATTTCCGTGTTCTTTGACTATTTTTCTATTGACTTCATTCTAATTGATATGAACTTTTTGCATATTTGAGATTAGCCATTTGTCTATTATACATTACATATTTTATTGTACATGATTTCTAAAAATCATGGTAAGAACATTTAACATGAGATCTAGCCTCTTAACAAAATTTGAATTACGCATACAGTATTGCTTACTATAAGCATGGTGTTGTACAGCAGATGTCTAGAACTTACCCATCTTGCATAACTGACACTTTATACCCATTGAATAGCAACTCTTTATTTATTTTCCCCTCCCCCAGTCCCTGGCAACCACCATTCTAATCTCTGTTTCTAGGACATTGACTATTTTTTAAAAAATACTTTATTTATTTGACAGAGAGAGAGAGAGGAAGCACAAGCAGGGGGAGTGCAGACAGAGGGAGAGGGAGCCTTAGGTTTTCCACTGAGCAGGGAGCCCAACACAGGGCTGGATCCCAGCACCCTGGGATCACGACCTGAGCCAAAGGTAGACACTTAACCAACTGAGCCACTCAGGCAACCCAACTTTGACTATTTTAGATGCCTCATATAAGTGGAATCATACAGTATTTATCCTTTACAAATGTAATTTTTAATATAATTAAGTGTACCAATATTTATAGTTTCTGGTTTTCATGATATACTTTGAAAGGCTTAATTTTGGTGTTAGTTCGAGCTTGAGTTATGAATGCAGAGCACGTGACCACCGGTTGACCTCTGACCTAGAGCCAGGCAATCAGAAGCTCCTCACCTGCTCCCCATCCTTGGAATGCGCCTTCCGCCCGCCGGCCCTTCCCACAGCCGGAGTTATTTTCAAGGACGCAGCCTTGAAAGCGCCGCGTGTAGTTGAGACTATCTGGACAACGTACTGGGACCGAACCCAGTGCAGGCCTCTAGGTCAACTTGCAAGATCCTGGCAGGCGGGTGTGGGGATCTGCTTGTCTCTCGGCTGCCCAAGATGAGCCTCGGAAGTAAGTTCTCTTGCTTATTGAGAGTCTGGAGTGGCCTGCCCCTTTCTTCAGGCTCTCCTTGTTCCTTTGTGTTTGGGAGTGAGTGTGCCAACCAACGGTTACTCTGGGAAGGATACTGAAGAGTACAGCCAAAGGAGCAGTTTAAGCAAGTTGGTCATGGCTTTCTTATAAAGTGTGATTCAACTGACAAGGACCATTTTTTCAGCTTGTGAGAGCCTTTTTACTGTGAGTCAACCTTTTAAAGACCGTAGACTTAACTTGCCCAGGCTGTCGGTTCTCATGTGTTTAGTATCCTAAGTCCATGTGAAGTCAGTGTGAAACGTTCCGCCTGTGGAGACCGTTGAACAGATAAGGGCGCTGTATGTGGCTCCTCTCCTGGCAGACCCAGCATTCCTGACCTCTGGTGCCTGTTATGGCACCTTTCCTTGGGGTTCACCCCTGTGGTTAAATTCTCCCCTTGAGGGGCGCCTGGGTGGCTCAGCGGGTTAAGTCTCTGCCTTCGGCTCAGGTCATGATCTCAAGGTCCTGGGATCGAGCCCCACATCGGGCTCTCTGCTCAGCGGGGAGCCTGCCTCCCCCTCTCTCTCTGCCTGCCTCTCTGCCTACTTGTGATTTCTATCTGTCAAATAAATAAATAAAATCTTTAAAAAAAAATCTCCCCTTGAGGCCTGTTCTGGTGTACTTGACTTTACACTGGGACCAGTTGCTTGGCTGAGTCTTAATGCTACCACAGACACATATTATTTTTATGGTACAGCATTTGGCCTAGTGCCCATCTTAAGAAATACCATTGTTGATGACACAGTGTAGTGAGAAGATTTAAAAATTGACTTCCCATTAAACAGTACCAGGTGATTTAACTTCTAGCCGTGCCACTCAGCCTGCCTACTTGGGCAGAGTTTAGCAAGCCAGTCCTTTAGGGGACTTGTAAAAGAAATCCCGTTTGAAGGAAGTCCATTATTGTGAAATTTCCTCACTGAGAGAAAGGTTGATTGAAATCCAGGTTATTTCTGAGATGAGGAAATTATATTAAAAAAAAATCAAAAGGATCCATTGTTCCTCAAGTCAACATAACTAAAAATTCAGTATTGTAATGAGAAATGGGCTACCCAGTGTCAGAAATCCTGTGAGGTTAATGGCCGTTAAACATGGGCCAGGCAATTACCATTGTAGGGGAGAAGGGCAGGCTGCCCCAGGATGTGCTGCCTTGGCATATTATTTTAAGTAAAAGTTACTTGAGAAACAGCCAGTGCAAAGACAGACCTTCCTTTGTCTCTCCAAAGCAAAAACTCATTTCCCATGTGAAAGGGACCCTCCCTGAACTAAGAAGTAAAAAGATACCCTTATCATGGGAGATAGGAACTTTAAAGCCAAGAAAGCTATAGAAACAAACCTTGTTACTTTTTTTTTAAACTAATCTACTACCTCAGCCCAAATTCTGCTCAGAATTCCTTACTGATTACACCTTCCAAGTATCCATTTTCTTTATCCTGTCAATTCCTCACAAATTTAATTTCTCTTTGTATGAAAACTGGTTATTTCTTCAGGTCTCATTTTCATTATTAGAAACATCCTTGACATCACTATTGCATTTGCTGTTATTTATGTAGATTAAATTGCTTCACTTCTTAAATTGTTCAGTCTAAATGGGAATACTTAACAATAAGTAACTGAAAGTATTGCTAAGGTCTCTTTTAACTGAAAGATTCTGTGACTCCAGAATTCTTCACCCACACGATTATTTCAGGGATCTACTTCCAGTATTCATTCGGTTCACTCTACAAATATTAATCAAGGTTCATTCAACAAAGATGAATCGAGCACCTCCTATGTGCCATATAATGTCCTGGGGTACCCTGGTCTATACAGTGATAAAGAAGAGGCACGATCCCTCATGGTGTTCACAAGGTAGCAGGGGAGCGGGACATGCAATAAAATCAAACTAAGCTAAGAATAAGCATAGAATGGATGTGAACCTAATGAGAAAAGAGAGGACAGTTTAGTGGTTGTCAGATATTTCAGTTCAACTGAATGCAGCAGATGGTTTTTGAGAACGTACTTTGTACCAGACATTGTGCTGAGTATTAGAGAGATGGGCAGGAGAGCGTTCCCGACTGCAGAGCCATTTGGAATTGTACCTGCATAGCATCCACACCCCTCTCCTCAATTCCATTTGATTTGTTGGTTGACTTGTGTAGGCTTGACTATTTTATCTGGTTTTCATCCTATACTTTAAGTGTAATGATGAGATAGGTCTTGCTGGTAGCCATTTGAGAATGTGGAGCTGCCTTTCTGGGTTTGTGAAATTGACCTGAAGAAAATCTTTACATGATTATGGCTTTTGAAACTCCCAGCTGAGCTGCTGAACTGACTTAAACTCAGCAGAGTTGAGAATTATTATTGAACATCTATCACAAAATTGTAGTCTTTGAGTCAAAGTGATCACAGCATATGCTCATTCCTTTATTCAACACATCTGAGTTTCTTCTGTGTGTCAGGCACTGTTCTGGGCACTGGTGGGGGCAGGAGTGAACAAAGCAATACGAGTCACTGCCCACTTATGTTCCCTTCAACTTAAATATTTTCACCGGCTGGGAGATCATTCCCTTCCGGGGAGCCATCCCATTTTCAAACAGTCCTAAATACTTGAAAGATCTCTATTGTACTGATCTGAAATCTGTTTCCCTATAGCTTTTATCTGCCAGTGTGAGGGTCTATCTCTGAGCTGCTCTAGATATATTTAAACCCTCTTTCACATGGCTGCCCTTCAAATATTTGAGAAATGCTCATGTTCCTTTTAAGCTCCCCATTTTGTTATTCGGTGTAGAAATAGGCAGAGTGTAGAAATGTGTAGAAATATGCAGAGATACATGAGAATGTGGACGTGACTTAACAATATAAATCAGTGGCACCAGGATCTTGCTTGTTGTATTTGTTCTTTAGTTCCCTGAATCCCTGAAATACAGGTATGGTAACCATCTCTCCACCCATGTTTGAAATGAAAACTTAACCGTTGTATAGTTTCCAGAATACTTTTCCTGTGCATAGTCACTTGGGGCTCACTGCAATATCGGGTGGCAGGTGTTATCCCCATTTAACAGATGAGGACAACAGAGATTCTAAGAAGGCTGAGTGGCTTAATAAGGTGTCAGAGTATTGTTCCATGAACTGGGTCTTCAGATGTCACGATATGTGTTTTTCATACCATTACATAGCTCCTCTCTTCCTCGCTGGCTTTAAAGCCGAAGTGATGCTAGGCTTTAGAATATTCTGTCATTTGATAGTAGTTTCGGGAAGAACCCTAAATTCATTCAGTTCAGAAATATTCCCCACCTGATTATTAGGAGGACTGGAGCAGGGGCAGCTCCTGCATATGCATGCCCCCTTTCTACTTTTCCCTTCTGGTGGCTTACCTTTTCCCTCTATTCTTTAACTTTCTTTTTGCTCTTCTCTTGCATTGATGAACAGGCTTGAATATTCCAGACTGGAAAGGTCTGTGACTTCAGAGCTAAAGCATCCTCTGACCCTGGCAGGAACTGAGAGCAGATTCTAAGTATGTCTGAATCTGCAGGGGCTGGGGCGGATGATAAACACTTCCCTCAAGCCTCCAAATTGAAATGTATTTGTTCCAGCAATAGATTTTATGCCCAAAGTTAGGAAGTGGTGAGAAAAACTCATACAAAGGAAACTATGATACTTGGTAACCTACAGCAAAGCTGGAGTATTAGTTAAGGACACGGATACCAAATGTATAATTGGATAGTGCTTTTATAATCACATTCCCCAAAAGCTGCTAACACTGCATAGGAGTAGGAAGAACACCAGACCTTGTGAGAAGGAATGAGGCATGAACCCCTTAGAGGTGGCAAAATTAAATGAGCATCTCACGCATTAATTTGCAAGGGTAAGAGATCTTTTCTGTCTTTTGCTAAAAGTGACTCTGGCAGCTCACTCCTGCTGTACATTTAATTAGCAAAGAACACAAGTCTGGGTAGTAAATAACTTAAAGAGACTATGATTTGTGTTTAAAATCTGCTAATATTCCTGTAAACTGTTGCCTTAGGTCAACAGAGCTCACTATACTGCTTTTTCCATTTCTTTGCCAAGAATGCTGTAATTAAGCAGCCAATAATCAGCTGCTTTTTCTCCCATGAAAATCCCAGTCACCCTGAAAGCGCCAGCGGTTTGTTTTCCGAAAGTCAAACCAGCTAGTTCATTATCGGTGAGAGGTCCCTCCCTTATCTTCTGCTGCGCCACAAAAGGGCATTTGCGAGGATTGTTCCTTTTCCTGAGAGGTAGCACCTACTCCCCACTGAATTTCATATTTCAGATTTATTTATACTCTTCTTCCCACAGAAGGATTTCGGTGGCCTACAGCAAAAGAGGTGCAATTCAGTTTAGTTGAACCAACATTTGTCAAGTGGTGGATTTTTTTTAGTGGGACCCGAGGATACAGATATGATTAAGGTCTCTGCCATTTTTAAGAGCTTAGAGGGGAAAATTGCTACTCTTACTAGGACGTAGTTGTCACCGTGATGAGGCTCTGCTTAGGGAACTGTGGAGAAGTGATGGTGTGGTGAGGTGGGCAGCGCCTCCCTGCCCTAGGGGACCTCAGGGAAGGTGTAGGCTTAGATGAAAAGCTTTAGATTTTATAGGCCTAATGACACCATCTACATCAAGTGACCTATGAAAAGCACAAGTAGCCCAACAAAATGTGCATCTTCAAGGTGACAACAGAAAGGAATGATTGGTGAGCATTTCGCAGAACCCTTTTATGAATCCAGATCAATATTTGTATGTCTCTCCTCACAATGAGGATCCTGTATTTCAACAATATGAACATATTTACTCTTTTGCTGAGTCTAATAATACATCCCAAATTATTCCCTTGTTGTTTTGCCCTTACCATTAAGCAAAGCTACTAGAAAGAGTTTAGGATTTATTTGCACTTCTTTTTCCTCACCTTGTGTCCTAACCTGCCCCCAACTGAGGGGTTATAGACAAATCCTTTTCTAGACTGTGTTCATAAGTCACCTGCATTCCTTGTTTATTTTTTCCCCTTCAGTGTGGCTATAATTTTCATTTGAGATATAATTAGATTCATTTGTTTCAGTTTGCTTTCAATTTTTGGGTTTTTTCTTCCCATTATCATTGATTCAGTGTTTCTTTTTAAACAAGAGATCAATATGCTTTCAAAAGTAAAAACTATACCAAAAAATTATGCTCGGAAGCATGAGTCTTATATTTCTTTCTCAACTGCGCCTTGCAGGTAACCAATTTCACTGTTTACCGGCTTACTAGTTCTGGCTTTTTGTTGGTATTATATGTGCTGCTGAAGCGAGCACTTGTTGGTATTAATAGTGAGGGAAAATATGCATTTTTTTCTTATTTAAAAAATAGAACGTGGCATACTATATATGTGGGGTTTTTTTTTTGCATTTTGCTTTTTTAAAAATTTAAATTCCAGTTAGTTAACATACAGTGTACGATTAGTTTTAGGTGAAACTTATAGCGATTCAGCACTTCTACACAATAGCTGGTGCTCATCACAGCAAGTGCACTCCTTAGTTCACATCACCTACTTTTCCATCCTCTGAACCCACCTCCCCTCTGATAACCATGCTTGTTAACATTCTCTAGTTAAGTCTGTTTCTTGGTTTACCTCTTTCTCTTTTCTTTCCTTTGTTCATTTCTTAAATTCCACATACAAGTGAAATCATTATGGTATTTGTCTTTCTCTGACTGACTTATTTTGCTTAGCATAATACTCTCTAGCTCCATCCATGTTGTTGCAAATGGTAAGATTCCATTCTTTTTTATGGCTGAGTAATATTTCATTGTGTATGTATACATATATCTATAGACCACATCTTTCTCCATTCATCAATTGATGGATACTTGGACTAATTCCATATTTTGGTTATGATAAAAATGCTAGTATAAACATTGGGGTGCATGTATCCCTTTGAATTGGTATTTTTGTATTCTTTGGGTAAATACCTAGTAATGTAATTGCTAGGTGGGAGGGTAGTTCTGTTTTTAACTTTTTGAGGAAACTCCATACTGTTTTTCAGAGTGGCTGTACAAGTTTGCATTCCCACAAGCAGTCTAAGGGGGCTCCCCTTTCTCTGCATCCTTGCCAACCACTGTTTCTTGTGTTGTTAATTTTAGCTATTCTGACAGGTATGAGGTGATATCTCATGGTAGTTTTGATTTGCATCTCCCTGTTGATGAGTGATGTTGAGCATATTTTCATGTGTCCATTAGCCATCTGGAAGTCTTCTTTGGAGATATGTCTGTATATGTCTTCTGCCCATTTCTTGATTATTGAATTATTTATTTTTTTGGGAGTTGAGTCTGAAAAGTTCTTTATAGATTTTAGAAACTAGCTCTTTATCTGATAGGTCATTTGCAAATATCTTCTCATAAGCTTGGTTTATTTTATGTAGTTGTATCTGTTTCCAATCTATTCCCTTGATTTGTTTGTCTATTTGTATGCCAATAATACATTAATTACAGAAGCTCTGTAGCATGTTTTAATATCTGGTTTAAAGTCCTCAGAACTTTTCTTGCCCTGTTTTCTTAAGCATTCTTGTGTGCTTCTTTTTCCATGTGAATTTTAGGATTATCTTTATCTGACATTTAATGCTCAATTCTCCTTATTCTTGAAGGTGTTCTAGGACTCATTGTTAGAAGCTATCTCTAGGAATCTCCCTTCCAAATTCATAAATAATAAATAATAAATAAATAAATAATAAATTCTATTCATAAATAACTGCAGTTATGAGAAGCCGCTACTCATCATATACATAACAGCTTGCAGGTATGTTGGAGCAATAGAATAGTAATTCTTAACCTTGGCTACACGTTAGAGTCATCTGAAAAGCTTTTAAGAATTACTGGTGTCTGTACCCTCCATTAAATTAGAATTCCTGAGGTTTAGGTCTTGGCATTTGTATTTGCCTTTTTTTATTATTTTTAATTTTTTTGGTTTTTAATTATTTATTAAAATTCAGTTCAGGGTGCCTGGGTGGCTCAGGGGGTTAAGCCTCTGCCTTTGGCTCAGGTCATGATCTCAGGGTCCTGGGACTGAGTCTTGCTTTGGGCTCTCTGCTCAGCAGGGAGCCTGCTTCCTGAACTTCTCTCTCTCTGCCTGCCTCTCTGCCTACTTGTGATCTCTCTCTGTCAAATAAATAAATAAAATCTTCAAATTCAATATAGTTAACATATCCTATATCACTACTTTTAGGGGTAGAATTTAGGGATTAATCAGTTGTATATAACACCCAGTGCTCATTACATCAAGTGCCCTCCTTAATGCCTGTCACCCAATTACTCCTACTTCCACCCACCTCCCCTCCAGCAATCCTCAGTTGATTTCCTATAGTTAAGAGACCCTTATTGTTAGCCTCCCTCTCCGTTTTTATCTTATTTTGTAGTTTTCTTTTATTTCTACTATGTTCATCTGTTTTGCTTCTTAAATTCCACATGATTAAATTCCATATGGTATTTGTCTATCTCTGATTTATTTTGCTTAGCACAATACCCTCTAGTTCCATCCACATCATTGCAAGTGGCAATATGCCATTCTTTTAGATGGATGAATAATATTCCATTTTATATATTTATATATATATAGATACGTATATATCTACACACACACACACACATATGCATACATACATACACTACATCTTTATCCATTCATCAGTTGGTGGACATTTGGGCTCTTTCCATATTTTAGCTATTGTGGACTTTGCTGCTATAAACACTGGGGTGTATGTACCCCTTTGAATCAGGATTTTTACATCCTTTGGATAAATACCTGGTAGTATAATTAATGGGTCCTATGGCAGTTTTATTTTTAACTTTCTGAAGAGCCTCCATACTGTTTTGCAGAGTGGCTGTACCAGTTTGCATTCCCACCAACAGTGTAAGGCTCTGATTTCTTCATATACTTGCCAACATCTGTTGTTTCCGGACTTGTTCATTTTAGCCATTCTGACTGGTGCGAGGTGGTTTCTCATTGTGGTTTTGATTTGTATTGCCATGATGATGAGTGATATTGAGCAATTTTTGGTCTGTTGGCCATTTGTATGTCTTCTTTGGAGAAATATTTGTTCATGCCTTCTCTTCATTTCTTGACTGGATTTTTTGTTTTTTTTGGGGGGGGGAGGTGTTGAGTTTTTTAAGTTCTTTACAGATTTTGGGTACTATCCCTTTATCTGTTATGTCATTTGCAAATATATTCTCCTATTCCATAGGTTTCCTTTTAGTTTTGTAGATTGTGTCCTTTGCTGTCCAAAGCCTTTTTATCCTGATGGAAGTCCCAATAATTCATTATTACTTTTGTTTCTCTTGCCTTTGGAGGTGTCTCCAAAGCAAAGTTGCTGTGACCGAGGTCAAAGACATTGCTGCCTGTATTCTTCTCTAGGATTTTGATGGATTCCTGTATCACATTCAGGTCTTTCATCTATTTTGAATTCATTTTTTTGTATGGTATAAGAAAGTGGTTCAGTTTTATTCTTCTGCATGTGGCTGTCCAATTTTCCCAACACCATTTGTTGAAGAGATTGTTGTTTTTTTTTCCCATTAGATATTCTTTCCTGCTGTGTTGAAGATTACTTGATCATAGACTTAAGGGTCCATTTTTGGGATCTCTATTCTGTTCCATTGTTCTGTGTGTTTTTGTGCCAGTACCATACTGTCTTGATGATTACAGCTTTGTAATATAGTTTGAAGTCTGGAATTATGATACCTACAGTTTTGATTGTTGTTTTTAACATTCTTTTGATTATTTGGGGTCTTCTGTTGTTCCATATAAATTTTAGGATTGTTTGTTCCAGCTCTGTGAAAAATGCCGATGGTATTTTGATAGGGATTGCACTGAATGTGTAGATTGCTTTGGGTAGCATGGACATTTTAACAATATTTATTCTTTCAATCCATGAACATGCAATGTTTTTCCATTTCTTTGTGTCTTCCTCAATTTATTTCATTAGTGTTCAATAGTTTTCAGAGTACAGATCTTTCACCTCTTTGATTAAGTTTATTCCTAGGTATCCCATGGTTTTCGGTGCAATTTTTTTTTTTTTTTTTGGTAAAGATTTTTTTTTTATTTGACAGAGAGAGAGAGATATCGAGATCACAAGTAGCAGAGAGGCAGGTGGGGGTTGGGGGAAGCAGGCTCCCCGCCGAGCAGAGAGCCTGATGCAGGGCTCAGTCCCAGGACTCTGAGATCATAACCCAAGTTGAAGGCTGAGGCTTAATTCACTGAGCCACCCAGGCACCCCTTTTTGGTGCATTGTAAATGGGATTGATTCCTTGATATTTCTGCTGCTTCATTGTTAGTGTATAGAAATGCAACTGACTTCTGTATATTGATTTTATATACTGTCACTTTATTGAATTCCTGTATCAGTTCTAGCAATTTCTTGGTGGAGTCATTTGGAATTTCTACATAGAGCATCATATTGTCTGTGAGGAGTGAAAGATTGACTTTTTTGCTGATTTGGATGCTTTTATTCCTTCTTTCCTTCCCTCCCTTCCTCCTTCCCTCCCTCCTCTTCCTTCTCTTCCTTGTCTTTCCTGTCCTATCTAATCCTATCCTATCCTATCCTATCCATCACTGAGGCTAGGACTTCTAGTACTATTTGAATACTTGAACAACAGTGGTGAAAGTGGTCATCCCTGCTGTATTCCTCACTTTAGGGGAAAAGTTCTCAGTTTTTCCCTATTGAGGATGATATTCACTGTGGGTCTTTCACATGTGGCTTTTATGATGTTGAGGTATGTTCTCTCTCTTCCTACATGATGGCAGGTTTTTATCAAGAAAGGATGCTGTATTTTGTCAAAAATTTTCTGCATCTATTGAGAGGATCATATCATGTTTATCCTTTCTTTTATTAATGTAGTGTATCACGTTGATTGATTTGTGAATATGAATGACCCCTGCATCCCAGGAATAAATTCCACTGGGTCATGGTGACTAATCTTTTTAATGTACTTTTGGATCCTATTAGCTAGTATGTTGGTGAGAATTTTTGTATCCATGTTCATCAGGGATATTGGTCTGTAATTCTCCTTTTTGAAGGTGTCTTTGGTTTGGGATCAAGGTGATGCTGACCTCATAGGACAAGTTTGGAAATTTCCCTTCCATTTCAATTTTTTGAAACAGCTTCAGAAGAATCAGTATTAATTCTTTAAATGTTTGGGAAGCCATCTGGCCCTGGACTCTTGTTTGTTGGGAGATTTTTGATTACTGATTCAATTTCTTTGCTGGTTATGGGTCTGTTCAGCTTTTCTATTTATTCTTTGTTCAGTTTGGGGACTTTATGTTTCTAGGAATGTGTGTGTACATTTCCTCCAGATTGCCCTATTTGTTGGCATATAATTGCTCATAAATTCCCTTATAATTATTTGCATTTCTTTGTTGTTGGTTGTGATCTCTCCTCTTTCATTCGTGATTTTATTTATTTGGATATTTTATCTTTTCTTTTTGGTAAGTCTAGCTAGGAGTTATCAATCTTATTCTTTCAATGAATGAGCTCTTAGTTTTGTTGAGCTTTTCCACTGGTTTTAAAAATTTCTATATTATTAGAGTAGAAATCAATCTTTATTATTTCTCTTCTCCTGCTGAATTGAGGCTTTATTTGCTGTTCTTTTTCCAGCTCCTTTAGGTGTAAGGTTGCATTGTGTATTTGAGACTTTTCTTGCATCTTGAGGACAGTCTGTATTGCTTTAAACTACCCTCCTATAACGACTTTTACTGCATCTCAAAGGTTTTGGACTGTCATGTTTTCATTTTCATCTTCTTCCATACATTTTTTTGAAGCTTTTTTTTAAAAGACTTTGTCAGAGAGAGAGAGAGAGCAAGCACAGGCAGACAGAGTGGCAGGCAGAGGGAGAAGCAGGCTCCCTGCCGAGCAAGGAACCTGATGTGGGACACGATCCTGGGACCCTGGGATCATGACCTGAGCAAAGACAGCCTTCAACCTATTGAGCCATCCAGGCATCGCTTTTTTAAAAGCTTTTATTTGAGAGAGATGGAGTAAGGGAGAGAGCACAAGCAGGGGGTGCATCAGAGGGAGAAAGAGAAGTAGGTTCCCCACTGAGCAGCCTGATGTGGGACATGATCCCAGGACTCTGGGATCATAATCTGAGTTGAGGGCAGATGCTTAACTGGCTGAGCCACCCAGATGCCCTTTGATTCCATGTCTTTTTTTTTTTTTTCCAATTCTTTAGTTTCCTGGTTGAACCATTCATTCTTCAGTAGGATGTTCTTTAACCTCCATGTATTTGTGGTCCTTCCAAATTTCATCTTGTGGTTGACTTCAAGTTTCATAGCATTGTGTTTTGGAAATATGCATGGTATTATCTCAGTCTTTTTATCCTGGTTGAGACCAGATTTGTGACCCAGTATGTGATCTGCTCTAGAGAATGTTCTACGTGTACTTAAGAAGAATATGTAGTCTACTGCTTTAGGATGAAATGCTCTGAATATACCTGTTAAGTCCATCTGGTTTAGGTGTCATTCAAAGCACCTGTTTTCTTTTATCTTTGCTTAGGTGATTTGTCCATTGCTGTGACTGGGCTGTTAAAGTCCCCTACTATTATTGTATTAGTATCAAGGAGTTTCTTTAATTTTATTATTATTTGGTTTATATATTTGGCTGCTTTCAAGTTAGGGGCATAAATTTTTATAATTGTCAGATCATATCATCTTTTTTTTTCAATTACAGGTGGAAGCCAATAGTTATTTATTAATTTATTTAAAGATTTTATTTATTTGAGAGTTGAGAGAGTGAAAGAGAGAGAGAGAGATCATGAG
Source organism: Mellivora capensis (assembly GCA_004024625.1). Classification (NCBI taxonomy): domain Eukaryota; kingdom Metazoa; phylum Chordata; class Mammalia; order Carnivora; family Mustelidae; genus Mellivora; species Mellivora capensis. The sequence continues at coordinate 6,322 of PISX010016849.1, read as the reverse complement.
CAGTGGAGAAGGGTAGAAGGAGAAGCAGACTCCCCACTGATCAGGGAGCCCAATGTGGGACTCCATCCCAGGACACTGGGATCATGACCTGAGCCAAAAGCAGATATTTAACTGACTGAGCCACCCAGGTGCACCCACACCTTCTTGTTGGATAAACCCCTTTATTATGATATAGTGTCCTTTTTTATTACAGTCTCTGGTTTAAAATCTGGTTAGTCTGATATAAGGATGTCTACTCGCTTTCTTTTGATGTCCATTGGCACAATAAATCATTCTCCACTCCCTCACTTTCAATCTGGTGGTGTTTTTGTGTCTAAAATGATTCTCTTATAAGCAGTATATTGATGAGTCTTGCTTTATTTATCCAATCTGATACTCTTTGTTTTTTGATTGGAGCATTTTGTCCATTTACATTTAGTTTTGAAACTAAATTGAAAGATATTAACTTTTGAAAGACATTATTGAACTATTGAAAGATATTAGTGCCATTGTATTACCTGTAAAGTTGCTGTTCCTGTATATTGTCTCTATTCCTTTCTGGTCTTTGTTACTTGTGGGTTTGCTCTCCACTCAAATGATCCTCTGTACTATTTCTTGCAGGGTTTGTTTAGTGTTCACAAATTCATTTAATTTTTTTTTTTTAAGATCTTTATTTATTTATTTATTTGACAGACAGAGATCACAAGTAGGTCGAGAGGCAGGCAGAGAGAGAGGAGGAAGCAGGCTATCTGCTGAGCAGAGAGCCCGATGCGGGACTTGATCCCAGGATCCTGAGATCCTGACCTGAGCTGAAGGCAGAGGCTTTAACCCCCTGAGCCACCCAGGCGTCCCTGTCCTGGAAACTCTTTATCTCTCCTATTCTGAATGGCAGTCTTGCTGGATAAAGTATTCTTGGCTGCATATTTTTCCTATTTAACATATTGAAGATATCATGTCAGTCCTTTCTGGCCTTCCAGGTCTCAGTGGACAATTCTGTTTCCAGCTTACTTATGTATTTACCCGTTTAGGTTAAAGACCTCTAGTCTCAAGCTGCTTTCAGAAGTTTCTGTCTAACTTTGTAATTTGCAAGCTTCAGTAAAATGTATCAAGTTGTTGACCTATTTTTGTTGATATTGAGGAGGTTTCTCTGACCTCCTGGACTTGAATGCCTGTTTCTTTCCCCAGATTGGGGAAGTTTTCAGATACACTTTGTTCAAATAAACTTTCTGCCCCCTTTTCCCACTCTTAATCTTCTGGGACTCTGAAAATACGGACATTATTTCACTTTATGGAATCAATGAGCTCCCTGAGTCTACCTTCATGTTCTAATAGTTTTCTTTCCTTCTTCTTTTCTTCCTTATTTTCCATCATTTTATCTTCTATATCACTTATTCCCTCTTATGATTCATTCGTCCTCATTTTTATGGGCTCCACCTGGGTCAGCATCTTGGTAATAGAATTTTAAATTTTGGCCTGACTAGATTTTAATTCTTTTATCTCTACAGTAAGGGATTCTCTAGTGTCTTCTGTTTTTTGCGTGCCCAGGTAGTATCTTTATAATCATTGTTTTAAATTCTAGTTCAGACATCTTACATACATCCATATTGATTAAATCCCTGGCAGTGAGTACTACTCCTATTTGTTTTTTGGGGCGAGTTCCCCCATTTCCCCATTTTGCTCAGAAAAGGAAAGAAGAAAAGAGAAAAAAATAACAAAACCACCACCAATAACAACAACAGGGAAAGAAAGAAACTAGATTCTGGGTGTGTTTTGGTCTGCTTTTTAAAAGAAACTAGATCCCAGGGATGCCTGGGTGGCTCAGTTGGTTAAGCCGCTGCCTTCGGCTGGGGCCATGATCCCAGTGTCCTGGGATCCAGTCCTACGTCAGACTCCTAGCTTGGCGGGGAGCCTGCTTCTCCCTCTGCCTCTGCCTGCTCCCTCTGTCTGCCTGTGCTCCCTCTCTCTCTCTCTCTGACAAATAAATAAATAAAATATTTTTAAAAAGTAAAAGAAACTAGATCCCAAAATAAGAAAGGAAATTTTATATTTTTATATATATAATGTATATACATTATATATATATTTTATATATGTATCCATATATATATACATACATACACATACATATATAAAATGCAATGAAAGGAAGCAAAAATAAAAATATATAAAGTATATATATAAAAATAAAAATTAAAAAATAAAAAAATTGAAAAAATAAGAAAATAACTGAAAAAATGATACTAAAAGACTAAAGAATAAAAATACAAAGAATGCTATATACTGTTTTCCCCAAGAGCTGAAGCTTAGCAGCCCTTTATGATCAGTAAATTTGGTGAGAGTGAGTTGTTTGTGCTGGTCTTCTGGGAGAGGTCCTGTTCCAGTGATTTTTAGCTGAGCTTGTCCAAGTGGAAATGTGCCTCCAGTGCACAGAGTTCTTTCCTCAGAACTCTGATGGATTTTTTAGGTGTTCGGAATGATTTGGTAACTATATACTTGTATTTGAGGAAAAAGACAAATTTAGGGTCTCCCTACTCCTCTGCCTTCTTAATTCCTCCCCTGGCATTTGTATTTTTAAAAAGCTTTCCAAGTGCTTCTGATGTGCAGCTGGGGTTGAAATCCATGGCTCCAGTGCACAGGGAAGCAGGGTTTGGTGTATGTGGCTCGAGACTCCACTAGGTGGTGCTGTTTTGCTCCCTAAAGGCTTTCAGCACTGATGGGTGGAATGAACACGGCTCCACCCGGCTCTCTATCTCCAGAGCTGGTAATTCCTGCCCCTGCTCTTCAGTCAGCCCTCACAGAAAAGCAATCAATCATTCCTGTCTTCTTGGTTTCTTTTCACCCTGTGTTCACCCTGCCTGTGACTGAGCATTTTTATCTCTGGCACATGACTGAGTTACAAAACTCTGAATTTTATGGACTTCTGTGGCGTGGACTAGCACTGTTACTCCCTGGGTCAGGGAGAAAGGGGGGCTCACCCTGCAGAAGGTCTTTTTGCTGGACCTGTCCCAGGAAAGTGGTTGCATGAATGCACGGTGGCTCACAGTTAATGGCAACACAGAGCAGAGAGCCAGTACCTAGACTTCCTGCTCTCAGCCAGCTTTCCTGTTCCTATGCCTGGAAACTCTGCCACACCCAGGAGCCACCCATTCTTCTTGTGACACCAGGGATCCTGAGACCACCCTGTCATACCTGGGATTCTGTCGTGCTTTACCACCTGAGCACCTTCAAGCCAGGGACATCCCCCAATGGAACAGACTTCTAAAAGTTCCAATTTTGTGCTCTGCTACTTGTAATACTTTGCATTATCCTCCTTAAGTTGACTCCCTCCCTACCAATGTATCCTCAGGTATGTCACACCAGATTCAAGTGCCTGCATCTCCTACTTTCCAAACAGTGGCTGCTTTTGTACTTCTAGACTTCAGCATTTCTTTCCTCAGAACTCTGATGGATTTTTTAGGTGTTCGGAATGATTTGGTAACTATATACTTGTATTTGAGGAAAAAGACAAATTTAGGGTCTCCCTACTCCTCTGCCTTCTTAATTCCTCCCCTGGCATTTGTATTTTTAAAAAGCTTTCCAAGTGCTTCTGATGTGCAGCTGGGGTTGAAATCCATGGCTTCAGTGATATAGCTAGGGATACCTGTGTTTAACATTATAGGGTCTGTGCAGGAACAGAAAATTTCAGGTAATGGTCTGTGATACAGGCAGGCAGCCAGATTAGTCCCAGAGGAGAGTGGAGGTGACTGAAAGCTGATAGAAAGTGACAGAGTGGTGATATTTGGGATGGAAAATGGTAAGAGAAGACAGTAACTGCCAAGATGGCCCAGAAATTCTCAGAGCAGATAGAGAGCATGTACTTCATGTTTGGTATCCATGTCAAATAATAGGCTCTAGGGTTAAGCTTCTTGAAATCACTCAGGTACAGATGTTCTTCTTAAACTTTAATTATTCCCAGGAGTGTTAAACAGTGGTTTTGAGTGTGTGTGGGGAGAGGGCAAAGGTATTCCCAAACTTGAGGAAGTTCACGTGAAGTTACACTAACCAGAATCCACTCTCACGATACAAGAGACTCTGTCTTTATTTCTGAGGGAACATGCCTCATGGTTCTCTTCTGGAATATATCCATAGCACACTAGGTTATCATGTATCTTCGTCCGTTTGGGCTGCTCTAACAAAAGTTCCACAGACGGGGTGGCTCAAACAACAAACATTTATATCTCACTGTTCTAGAGGCTGGGAAGTCCAAGATCAGGGTGCTGGCAGAGTCAGGGGTCTGGTGAGGGCTCACCTCCCGGTTCCTAGTTCTTTTGGTGTCTTCACTTGGCAGGAGGCTCTCTGGTGCCTCTTTTATGAGGGCCCTACTCCTATTCATGACCTCATTCAGCCTCACAACCTCATTACCTTTTAAAATCCCCACAATGGGGGTTAGGATTCGACACAGGAAATTTTGTGGGGATGGACACAAGTATTTGGTTATAACATCATCACCAGGAAGTACTCAACATCCGACTATCACATAACAACAGTTTTTCTTTTTTCTTTTTTTAAAGATTTTATTTATTTATTTGAGAGAGAGGCAGTGAGAGAGCATGAGCGAGGAGAAGGTCAGAGGGAGAAGCAGACTCCCCGTGGAGCTGGGAGCCTGATGCGGGACTCGATCCCGGGTCTCCGGGATCATGACCTGAGCCAAAGGCAGTCGTCCAACCAACTGAGCCACCCAGGCGTCCCAACAACAGTTTTTCTGACTTTCATGTCATACGCTCATGTTTTGCCAGTTATTCTTCCTTGGAGAGTGGTTCTTATCTTTCTACCTACCCGTTCCACCAACTGTAGCTGGGATCTATTCAAAGAAAAATTTAAAAAAGGAATGAGAATGTTTTGAGATTTTAAAAAAATTGGAGACTATTTCTGGGAACATGGTTCTCACCTGGACATTGTTCACAGGATTATGTCAGCCATGTTGTCCAGAGGCTGATTAGAAAACCAGTCTGCCTAACTACAACTCCCCTTCAGCATATCTTCTCAGTGAGCAGGTGACTGGTTTAATCAATGGGTTAGGTTCAGAAATGTCATGTTGCTTTTCATTCTTTTTCATTTTATTAGACACACCATTGTCATGGTGTGTCACCTAATTAACACAAAAAAGGTAATTTTGTGTGACTTTCCCTCTTTTCATGGCTCATTATTCTTCTTCCAGTGTAGGAAGCTGCTGCCCACATCATTTCTTATTCTCCCTCTTTCTCCTAGAGAATGCTCAATTTTAAAGACATTTTCTTTAGTTTACTATTATGAAAGCCCTCTAGTAACCTTTCTGCTTGCCAGCAAAGGCACCATTTCCTGACCAGTATCAGCAATCAGCTCCTTTACAATCAGTTTGGTTTAAGGTCAGTGCTGGCCTATAACTACTTCTATAAGTGTAACTTTAAAAGAAAATAGAAATAATGTATAATATTGCAAGTGAAAAACATCTTAGAGAAAGCAGCAGTTCATTTTCTGATGTTTTAAAAGCAATTGTCAATGATGTGATGTGGCCTCTAAAGAAAGCTCATGCCACCTTGGAAGCCATTAGCTACATCCCACAACCAAAAATTCCTCCCTATTTTGTGCTGTGTTGTTCAGTGTTCTAAGGTGCCTGGGGGAAAATGTTTAGAGTATTCCCAAAGTTTGGCTGGGTAGAAAGAAGATGAAGGTGGGCATGATGACCATTGTCCTATCTTTGAAAGGATATTTTAGTTTGAAAGACAGGCTGATTCTGCTTTGCTTCAAAGCTTAGTAAGTACCAATGAGTATAAACATAAACAAGGCAAATGATGGCAGGAGGACACCACAAGCTGGTGAGTAGCTCATCTCAAAGTATTGAATGAGAGGCTTGGTGATCATTTGCAGGACTGTTGTAAAGGGGTTTCCTCTGCTGAGAGGTTTTCCATGATTCTCATGTGAGCATATTGTATTTTTCATGTTGCTAAAGAGAACTTTTTCAATTTAAAATGGGTTAAATAAAACTGGTTTAATTTTATTTAATTAAATAATCCATCTAATTTAATTATTAAATTAATTAAATAATTAATTAAATAATTATTTATTATTATAAATAATATAATCTATTTATAATTATTTATGATTATAAACTATAATATATATTTAATTTTATTAAATAATAAATTTATTTATTAATTTAAAAAATAGCGAATATTTAATAATAATTAAAATATAATTATATAACGTATGATATATAATATCATTATATAATAATATATAGTATGTATAATATATAGTTTATATTATAAATAATATATATAAAATAACAAAATAATTAAAATAATTTTAATAATAATAAATCAAT
>PISX010016848.1:0-45022 GCA_004024625.1 Mellivora capensis | reverse complement strand
TTTAACTTCTTGAGGAATCTCCACACTGTTCTCCAGAGTGGCTGCACCAACTTGCATTCCCACCAACAGTGTAAGAGGGTTCCCCTTTCTCCACATCCTCTCCAACACACGTTGTTTCCTGTCTTGCTAATTTTGGCCATTCTAACTGGTGTGAGGTGGTATCTCAATGTGGTTTTAACTTGAATCTCCCTGATGGCTAGTGATGATGAACATTTTTTCATGTGTCTGATAGCCATTTGTATGTCTTCATTGAAGAAGTGTCTGTTCATATCTTCTGCCCATTTTTTTGATATGATTATCTGTTTTGCATGTGTTGAGTTTGAGAAGTTCTTTATAGATCCTGGATATCAACCTTTTGTCTGTACTGTCATTTGCAAATATCTTCTCCCATTCCGTGGGTTGCCTCTTTGTTTTGTTGACTGTTTCCTTTGCTGTGGAGAAGCTTTTGATCTTGATGAACTTTTGGGACTTCATTGAGACAGACATTTCTTCCTGATATTTGAAAGCAGGAATTGCAGCTACGCCTTCCCCTCAGCCTGCAATTACATGAAAATGCTTTACACTTTTCAGTGTGGAGCTACTTCCCTTCATCCTTTATGTGCCCTTTGGAGTCATCAGAAGAAATGTTTTCTTTTGGCGGGTCCCTTTGGAGACATTAATGGCTGAAAAGTCCCCCCTCCCCCCAGGCATAACTTTAACTGGAAAAAAATCTGGGCATGGAAGGGAGCATCTGTCATGCTCAACAACACATGGCTTTCTTCCTTTGGTGGAGACGTTGCCTTGCATGCTTCATTACTGTCTACATTGGCATCAAAGCCTCGGCCAAAATCTTGAAAGGAGTCTTGTCTGGTGTCGTAAAAGCTGGTCTTTTCAGGAGTTTTGGTCCCAAAATGCATGCATAATATTATGTTCATCTTGTTTAAACACAAGTGTGTTGCCTCTCCAGAAAACAAATCCCTACTTCTTGTTTGAGTATTGTACAGAATTTTCACCTTCTTGAGGGAATGAAAAGCCCCCTTGCAGAACAGTGTGGCAGCAAATTCTTTCACTGCTGGACTTAACTTGGAGGAACTTGCCAAGTGAATGAAGCAGATATTTCCACTTAAGTTCCTTCAGTTACCGTTAGGGATGTTGCAGAAAAACTGTGAGATCTTTCAACCTCTCCAAAGTGTCCAAGACGGAAAGAAGGTGCTTCTGCAGACTGGAGTTGAGAATGATAAGCCTTATTCATTTCTTGGTGTGTTAAAGTGTGAACACACTTAGGAATGCTGAGGAACTAAATACGTTCCGGTCCCAATTCCAGTGTGGGAGGGGTATTCCCATACCAACAAGCAATTCTCCAACACAGCTGGGTGTCTTATAATCCAACTGAATTCAGACATCAGGTACCTGGAGATAGCATCAGATCCCACAGGTTAAGGCTCAGTCCTGTAAGACTGCCTCCCCATTACTTCAGATGTCTGTTACTTGTACTTCCTACCAAATGGCTAAAAATCAGAGATTCCCAAGAGCTCCTCTTCAGCTTCAACTGATTTGCTAAAGTGGCTCATAGAACTCAGAGAAACATTTTACTTACTAGATCACCACTTTATTATAAAAGGATGTAACAGGGCGCCTGGGTGGCTCAGTGGGTTAAAGCCTCTGACTTCAGCTCAGGTCATGATCCCAGGGTCCTGGGATTGAGCCCCACAATGGGCTCTCTGCTCCATGCAGAGCCTGCTTCCTCCTCTCTCTCTGGCTGCCTCTCTGCCTACTTTGATCTCTGTCTGTCAAATAAATAAAATCTTAAAAAAAAAAAAAAAAGGATGTAACTCCGGAACAGCCAGATGGAAGGGCTGTGTAGGGCAAAGTATGAGGAAAGGGGCGTGGAGCTTCTGTACCCTCTCTGAGCTTGGCACCTGCACGTGTGCACTAACCCAGAAGCTCTTTGAACCCAGTCCTTCTGAGTTTTTATGGAGGCTTTATTAGAATAGTGCTATTGATTAAATCATTGACTATAGGTGACTGATTCAACCTTCAGCCCCTCTCTCCTCTCCAGAGCTGGAGTTTGGATTGGAAATTTCTCCAACCCTACTTTTTTAAAATTTAACTTAATTTTTTTTTTTTAATTTAGGAAAGGGGGAAGGGACAGAGGGAGGATATTTTTATCCCTTCCCCCCACCCCAAAGATTTCTATTTATTTATTCAAGAGAAAGAGAGAGCACCATCAGGGGGAGAGGCAGAGGGGGAGGGAGAAGCAGGCTTCCTGCTGATCTGGGAGCTGTACTTGGGGCTTGATCCAAGGACCATGATGAGATCATGACCTGAGCCAAAGGCAGACATGCAACCATGTGAGCCACCCAGGTGTCTCAGAGATAGAGAATCTTAAGCAGGTTCCATGGCCAACAGGTGGCCTACCCCGGCTACCACGGGCTGCCAGGGGCTGCTGTGGCCTGATCTCGTGAGATCATGACCTGAGCCCAAATCAAGAGGCCTATACTTAACTAAAGAGCCACCCAAGGTGTCCCTGAAGGTTTCAATCCTCTAATCACAGGGTTGGTTCTCCTGGCAGCCCCATCCTTCTGTGTGGGTCCAAAAGGTACCTGGTTAACATAACAAAAGACACCTTGATTGTTCTCATCACTTAGGAAATTCCAAGGGTTTTATGAGCTCTGTGCCAGGAATGGGACAAGATCAAATACATATTTCTTATTATAAGTCATAATATCACAGGAACTCATTTGAGGGTGTGAACATTAACAATAGGAAACCTCATTTAAAATGGAGTTGGGAGGCAGGGGGAGCTCTCACACCCTACCACTCCTTGCCAACTGCAGACCCAAAAGGAAGAGATGAACCTTGCACAAGGGAAGGAAGAAAGGCTTGCCTCCTGCCCTGGCAACAGCTCAGCCAATGAGAGACTCTCACAGTTCAACCAATGAGAAGCCACTATACTCAGAACTCCCAGTTTGCACCAATGGATTCTTTGTTTATAAGAGACCCTCTAGCTCCTTCCCTTCTCTCAAGTTTAAACAAACAAACAAGCAAACAAACAAAAAGCCTCTCCTTTGTTTTGAGGAGTTGTAGTAGTAACAAGTAGGATAAGTTTGTTTTTGCTGGCGAAACACGTGGCAGTTTTATTTTTAAGGGTCATGTGACCTGGTGATCAGACGTGGGATCCAGAGAAGACCCCAAACAGCTCTGAGGCTGGTGAGCAAGCTGGTGCGGGCGCCCACAGAGCCAGCTGAGCTCAGTGCTTTCTCGGGGACCCTGGAGCCTGAGGGTAAGTTTTCTCCTACATACGGAGCTCTGCTCTGTGTCTGAGCTCTACAGGCTTTTTTGGCTTGTTTGTTTTCAGAGAGGGAGTGGGGGTGGGGGCAGCAGGAGAGGGAGAGGGGGAATCCCAAGCAGGCTCCAGACCCAGCGTGAGCTGCACTCGGGGTTCAATCTCCCGATTCTGAGATCATGACCTGACCAGACATCAAGAGTTGGCACTTATGGGCCACCTTGGGTGACCCGGTTTGTTAAGCGTCTGACTTCAGCTCAGGTTATAATCGGTCCTGGGATCACGTTGTGCACCGGGCTTCCGGCTTAGCGCGGAACGTGCCCTTCCCTCTGCCTGCCACTCTCCTTGTGCACGTGCTCTCGTGCTCTGACAAACTCTAAAAAAAAAAAAAAAGCCGGCGCTTAAGCAATTGAGCCCCCCAGGTGCCCTTCTACAGCCTTTATTTAAGTCTTTGCCCTTCCTCAGTGTACTTGGTTGGCTTTTGGTCCTGTTCCTTTTTGGGACCGGATTGTGCCCTTTGGAATTGTGCTGGCCTTTGGTCTGATCCCTCTGGAACCGGACTGTTCCTGTTGAAACGGTGCTGTTTAGGAATTTTCCTTCTTTGCTCTAGAGAAAAAGCTCTAAGAAATGGGATCCTGGTCATCAAAATGCGTGAAGATCACCACCTCCTACTGCGATGGGACTGGTGTTATGTTTAAAAACTGTGGTCCCTCCTCGTGCACATTTCTAAGGAAACGACCGACTTAAGCAGAAGTAGTTTAGACCATCCATGGCCATTATGGGGAACTTCCGAGCTCACCTAACTTATTTTACTCAAAATTAAATTAGAAAGCCAGGGCTCCTAAAACAAAAACAAACAAACTGAATGAGATACCTATTGTAAATTGTACCTTGAGGCTTTCAAATGTTTTCGGGATTCTAAGTTTGCCTCTTTGCAGGATAGTATTTCTAAATTAACTGAGGCAAACAAATAATTGAAAGAAGTCAAAATGTCTTTTTTTCTCTTCCTCTCCTCCTGGGTTTTCTACCAACTTGGCAGCCACCTGCGCTCAGGCCGTGCCTCCTGTGCCATTTCCTTCTATTCTCCGCCAGACTTCCCTTCCTCGGAACCTCCCCCTGCTCCCTCTTTTCCTGAACCTGTTAAAACCTCCTCTTTAAAGTTGAGTCTTCTGGGGCACCTGGGTGGCTCAGTGGGTTAAAGCCTCTGCCTTGGGCTCGGGTCATGATCCCAGGGTCCTGGGATGTAGCCCCACATCCGGCTCCCTGCTTGGTGAGGAGCCTGCTCCCCCCCTCCCCCACCTCTCTGCCTACTTGTGACCTCTCTCTGTCAAATAAATAAATAAAATTTAAAAAGTTTCCTAAGGTGGCTGAGGACTCCCATAGGTTTGCTCAAGGATGTAGCATCGGTATCCGAACTTACCAACCTGACTTCTCAGATTTATATCAGTGAGTCTTCATGCTTGCTGCTGAAGGTCAGGCCAACATGGGCTAGAACTAGCATAGTGGGAACATCCTGAAGGGGATTTAGAGAAACAAACTCCTGACTTTTGGCAAGAGGCTGGGACGCTCACTGGAAGTCACCACTGAACAGTTAAAGTAGCTTCTTCTAAGCCTGTTGATTGGAATAACCTCCGGTTTACACACAAAAGCCTGATGAACCTGTACATGATTATTACAACCAACTCTAGATTGCCTTTAAAGAAAATTCTGTTTTTCCTTTATTTTTTTAAAAGATTTTATTTATTTATTTATTTATTTGAGAGAGAGACAGTAAGAGAGAGCATGAATGAGGAGAAGGTCAGAAGGAGAAGCAGACTCCCCGGAGCTGGGAGCCCGATGGGGGACTCGATCCCAGAACTCCGGGATCATGACGTGAGCTGAAGGCAGTCGTCCAACCAACTGAGCCACCCAGGCATCCCTCTTTTATTTTTTTTAAAGTTTTTATTTATTTATTTGACAGACAGAGATCACAAGTAGGCAGAGGCAGGCAGAGAGAGAGGGGAAGCAGGCTCCCTGCTGAGCAGAGAGCCGGATACGGGCTCCATCCCAGGACCCTGAGATCAGGACCTGAGCTGAAGACAGAGGCTTAACCCACTGAGCCACCCAGGCGCCCCTGTTTTTCCTTTAGATATTGAATCTATCAGGGTAGTATTTAATTCTGTGTTTATTAGTGGGCTGAGGTGATTTCTTCTTTACTCTGTTTGGAACAGCTTACTTCTGGAAGGAATCAGACCAAAGGACCAGGATGGAATGGGAAATTTTGGGCAGTTCAGATTTAGTTAATTTGGCAAACCTGCTTGCTCATACCCTAGATGAGTCCACTAAAAGACTGCTAAAATCCTCAAATTTTTCAACTCCAGCAGGTGAGGGCCCCTAAACAAAACCAAAACCCTTCTGGTTTCTCCTGTTACTGCAAAGAGCCAGGGCATTGGCTTAAGATGTTAAATATTTAAGCATCCCAGGCACCTTCTGCCCTCTGCTCAGTCTTTCCGCTGTCCTCTCAGTTCCCAATGGTGGGCTCCAAGGAACTTCCCAATCCTATTCCTTGACGTGGAGAGACCATTTAGAATGAATCTGCCTGTGTCCCTGGTTATGCTGGAGCTACCCTCTCAGTGCCACCCCCTAAAGCAGCTCCTGCCTCAGGATACTAAGACAGTTCAAATGCTGGGGTCTCTGATAAACCTCAACAGGTTCCTGTCTCTGAACCTATTCTCTTTTGTCTAGGTCCTTTGAGAGAGAGGCACCCTTTTCTCCTTAGTTCCTCAGGCCCTATTCATTTATTAGACCAAGACTTCTTAGAAAAGTATCTTGTCATCATTTCTTCCTCTCAAAAGAGGAAACTAATTCTGGAATTTAACAGTAGTAACCAAAATAGCCAACCAGGGGAATTAAATGGCCCTTTGACTTCTTGGTTGCATCTTTGATGTTGCCCTGTAGGTGAGTCTAGGGACCCTGATGATTGATTCCTGTTGGATCAGCTACCATCTTCTTTATGGGCAGAATCTACTCTGCAGCTCCCATCAGGATTCAGACAGATCCCTCAAAACCTCTTCCCAGAATTAATCAATAGCCTATAAGGAAGTCCTTCAAGACTGAGCCAATATAGATTACAGAGCTCAAGGTCTCATTTTCCCCTGCACTAGTAGTCCCTGTAAACACCCCATTTTACCTGTGAGAAAATCCAGTGGCTGAAGATGGAAGTTTGTCTTGGACCTACTAGCAATAAACATTTTATCCCGCAACACCCTGTTTTCCTAACCCCCATATGTTGCTGACATCCGGTCCCACCGAAAGCAGATTTTTCATTGAAGATGATATGTGCAGTGCATTTTTAGTATTCCTGTTGATAAGGATTGCCAATATCTTTTTGCTTTCACTTGGTAGGAACAGAAATGCACCTGGACAGTAATGCCCCGGGGTTTCACAGAGTCTTTACTTTTCACAAACATTTAAAAGCTGATTTGGCTGATAGAAAGTTTTCTGCAGGCTCTACTTTGTTAAAACATGCAGATGATTTGCTTCTCTGCTCCCCTTCTGAAACCTCTTCACAGGAAACATTACTCACCTATTGCAACTTTTGGCCTTAAAGGGACACAAAGTTTCCAAAGAAAAATTGCAGTTTGCTCAAACTCAGGTTCTATACTTAGGGCATTTGATCTTGAAACAGCCACTACATTTCTACCCAGATGAAACCCTTCATGACTGCTTAACTCCTGACAGATTACCTTTTGACTCCCTGTGCTCCTCGAAGCAAAGCAGATTTTTCATGGTATACTGGTGGTTCTTATTTAAAGGGTGAAAATGGTAAATATGCTGAGTATGTTTTTGCATCTCTTTGAAGTCATTGAGATGGCAGCTTCATCTTTTGAGACTTCAGCCCTTACTCCGGCATATAATTTAGCCAAGAAGACCCTAAGCATTTATACAAATAGCTGGTATGCTTTTGGGGGTAGTTCATACTTTGGAATATTATGGAAGCAACAAGGTTTCCTTACCTCCAAGTGGTATAACGGGGCACCTGGGTGGCTCAGTCAGTTAAACGTCCAATTCTTTTTTTTTTTTTTTAGATTTTATTTATTTATTTATTTATTTATTTGACAGAGATTACAAGTAGGCAGAAAGGCGGGGTGGGGGGGGTAGCAGGCTCCCTGCTGAGCAGAGAGCCTGATGCAGGGCTCCATCCCAGGACCCTGAGATCATGACCTGAGCCGAAGGCAGAGGCTTAACCCACTGAGCCACCCAGGCGCCCCAGACGTCCAATTCTTGATTCCATAACAGGAATCAATGATCAGGTCATAATCTCAGGGTCCTGAGATTGAGCCCTGTGTAGGGCTCCACGATGAGCATAGACCCTGCGTGGTTGAGATTCTCTCTTGCACTCTCTTTGCCCCTCCACCCCTGCTTGTGCTTTTCCTTGGTCTCTCTCTCTCAAAAAAAAAAAAAGGGCTCCTGTGTCCAAAATTTATTAGATGCCATACTTTTGTAGGTTCTTGGGTATTCCAGACTCCAGTCCCTGGAGGCCAGAGTAAACCACCTCCCTGATATTTCTGCCAGTAACATTTCTGCCAAGGAAACGTATAACCAAACCTCTGTCATGCTCCAAAGGGATGTTCTTTCAAATGATAATTTGGAAAAACTGACTAGCGATACCCAACGATTGTCCCTAGAGAGGGAAAAACAATATTGGAAATCTAATAATCATTGGCTCAATAAAAAGAGAGAACTCTGGTTTGGACCAAGTAACCATCCATTCCTGTAAGAAATTCTAAAATTCCCATTATTCACCACTCTGTATGCATTAAACCATTGGTCTACTAACAAAATGCTAGCATTTAGGAACTAGGGTCGGTGGGGAAATATTAATAAGGCTGCAAAAAGTGCCTGCCTTACTTTCTCCACCTGTCCCAAGTATAATGTGGGGAAGCCTGTTCGTATAGATTTCATATAGCTTCCCTGTCTCATGGATATAAATATGTTTTAGTCATAGTTTGTGTGTTTTCTTAGTGGACCAAAGCTTTCTCTTGTAGATAGGCCAATTCATCTGTGGCCAAAATTCTGTTAGAAAAGATTATCCCTACCAGAGGAACTTCTCCTGAACTTCATAGGGACCGGAGAACCCATTTTATTGATCAGGTGTTTCAATAAGTCTGTGCTGTTTGGGCTGGTTTTACAACACTTCCATTGTGCACACCATCCTCTATCCTCAGGATTACTCAAACACACTGATGGCTCTGTGAGACCCAACTGGCAAAATGTGTAGAGACCCTCCAGATATTTTGGGTGAAAGCACTGTAATTGGTCCTTCTAATCTCAGATCCACCCCATTCGGAACTCACAGACTCTCACCCTTTGAGATAGTCACAGGGTGACCAATGTACTTGGCCCCTCTCTCCTTTGACACATGGCTGATGAAAGGAGATACGGTTCAGTATCGTAAAGGCCTGATTGCTTCTATTAAAATAGCCCTGCTTTGGTGAGCAATTTTTTCACCGTGTGCTTCCAGGAGGCAATGACCTTAGGCATTCCATCTTGCTACCAAGAGATTTCATCTATTAGAAAAGATACCTCCCACCCCGAGATTTTAGCCTTGATGAAAAGCCCTTATCAGGAACTGCTTTGTGCCACCAAACTCAAGGGAACAAACTCTTGGAGTCACATGAAATATCTAAAGAGAGCACCCACCCCTGACTGGACCCGCATACCATCTGGTGACCTGAAAGTTAAGATTTCCCAGAATTGAGGCAGGCGATGTCTGACAGCTTTTCCAAGATGTCGGACGAGGGATATGCATCTTTTCTCACTGGTGTTTCCTTTCTTTTGTGGAAAGATAATGCCGTTGTCTGCATTTCCCAAGCCCTGGTGAAAAGGAGAAGCCTCCTTTTTTTTTGGTTACAGTCTTTAGGGAATAGCCTCATCTTGAAACCAGGACAAATTCTTCTTTTACTTGTTTTTCCTGAAGGGTTAGAAGGTTCCAGAATCCACGAAAGTCACCTGAACTATTCACCAACTTGGCATTCTCATCCACAGTCATGATTTTTGAATTTATAATTTACAGACTATTATGAATAATACTTGGTATAAATAGTTCTTTGGTGGTAACAGTACTGTTTAAAAATGTCTTTGAAGTTGTACTGTTTCACAGAAAGTTCATCAGCGATCGCTTCCTGTTTAAATTTGCACTGCATCTTCCCAGATGCATCCGGTCGATTCTTTCTTTCAGTGTGCTCCCGAGGCGGCCACTCTTCTCTCACGTCCGCTCTAGGCGGAGACCTCCGGGAGGCATACCCGAGTCCAGATTTGCCTCCATAGGGAGAACCGTTCTTCCTGAGGTTGGAATAAGTCCCGATAAGTATTTTGGTTGCCTACTTTCAGACCAGAGTCCTGATTTAGAACCATCTTACAATTTGGAATGGTCATGTTACTTTTTCTGTTGTATAATTTTTTTAAAGATTTTTATTTATTTATTTGACAGAGATCACGAGTAGGCAGAGCAGCAGGCAGAGAGAGGGGGAAGCAAGCTCCCCGCCAAGCAGAGAGCCCGATGCGGGGCTCGATCCCAGGACCCTGAGATCATGACCTGAGCCGAAGGCAGAGGCTTTAACCCACTGAGCCACCCAGGCACCCATCTGTTGTATAATTTTTTGAATTTTTTGAAGTTTTGTATTTTGTTGCCTTTCAAACTTAAAAAAAAAAAATGATGTGCCCACTAAGGTGATGCTGGCTCAACACCTCAAAATAATCTCCAAGGCTTACCTGTCTTGGATGACAGATGGGAAGGCCCCGAGAATTTCTCCCTCCTAAGCTTCCTTGTTACTCAAACATGGCCTTATGTAGTTTCCAACTGCTGTTGCACGCTCCCTCCAATGTAGGACGTGGCAACTAGGAAATGTCCTCCTTGGTGCTGAGGGACAAAACCACTGAACGTGGAAAATGTGACTCTTGGTCAGCAGTGCTTTTCAGAGATCTCCATCAAAGGGAGGGGAGGATGTGAAAATTAATAAAAGGAAACTCTGTTTAGGATGGAGGTGGGAGGCCGGCAGGGGGAGCTGTCATGGCCAGCACCAGTCAGCTGCAAAACCAATGGAGGAGTCTTGGCTTACTGGGGCTACTACCTTAGCCGAGACCTGACTACTCCAGCAGGAGGAAGAAAGGCTTTCCTCCTCCCCTGGCAACAGCCCAGACAAAGAGAAGCTACTCCACTTCAAACTCCCAGTTTACTCCAATAGACTTTCAGTTTAGAACAGCCTCCCCTAAATCCCCCTTTCCCCTTTTAAAGAACACTTCTTTTCTTAGTTCTCCAGACTTGCCTGTGGTTTTGCCTGTGCTTGCCCTAAATTGCAATTCTCTGCTATTCCCAGATAAACCCATTTTTGTTGGTAAAAGAACTGGCCGTTTTCTTTTTAAGGTTAACAAGAGTTACTCAGACCATCTTCAAAAAAATTTCTTTTTAAAGATTTTATTTATTTATTTGACAGACAGCACAAGTAAGCAGAGCGGCAGGCAGAGGGAGAGAGAGAAACAGGCTCCCTGCCGAGCAGGGAGCCCAATGCGGGGCTCGATCCCAGGACCCTGGAATCATGACCTGAACTGAAGGCAGATGCTTAACTGACTGAGCCACCCAGGTGCCCCCTCAAAAAAATTTTTTTTAAAAGGTTTTATTTATTTATTTGAGAGAGAGAGAGAGAACAAGAGCATGACAGAGAGCAGAAGCAGGGGGAGGGGCAAAGGGAGCGGGAGAAGCGGACTCCTGGCTGGGCAGGGAGCCAGATCCCAGGATCATGACCTGAGCCAAAGGCAGATGCTTAACCTACTGAGCCACCCAGGTGCCCCAGCCCATCTTCAAACCTTTTTTTTTTTTTTTTAAGCTTTTATTTATTGGGACGCCTGGGTGGCTCAGTTGGTTAAGCGGCTGCTTTCGGCTCAGGTCATGATCCCAGTGTCCTGGGATCAAGTCCCGCATCGGACTCCTTGCTCGGCGGGGAGTCTGCTTCTCCCTCTGCCTCTGCCTGCCACTCTGTCTGCCTGTGCTTGCTTTCTCTGACAAATAAATAAATAAAATATTAAAAAAAAAGATTTTATTTATTTATTTGACAGAGATCACAAGGAGGCAGAGAGGCAGGCAGAGAGAGAGGGGGAAGCAGGCTCCCCGTGGAGCAGAGAGCCTGATGCGGGGCTCGATCCCAGGACCCTGAGATCATGACCCCAGGCGAAGGCAGAGGCTTAACCCACTGAGCCACCCAGGCGTCCCCCAGTCCATCTTCAAAGTGAAACATGATTCATAAGGACTTTTCTCATCCACCTAGCCTCATTAACTTAAGGATCAGAGAAAAAAATTGATGTAAATTCAATGTTAAAAATATTTTGGAGGATTTGTATTTATTGACACAACCCCACTCTAAGTGAGCCAGGTGAGTAATAGGATTATTAATTTTTTTGTTTCCTGTGTATTTCTGGGGTTCAGGGTTTTTGTCCATGCAGGTACCATTTAAATGAAAAAAAATTTTTTTAAAGATTATTTATTTATTTGTTTGTCAGAGAGAGAGAGAGAGAGCGTGCTCACAAATAGGGGGAGCAGCAGGCAGAGGGAGAAGCAGGCTTCCCGCTGAGCAAGGAGCCCAATGTGGGACTTGATCCCTGGACCCTGGGATCATAACCTGAACTGAAGGCAGATGCTTAACCGACTGAGCCACCCAGGTGTCCGTTAAATGAAAATTTGAAGACAATTTGATTTTGATGCCAAAGACCACTCCACAATTACAACTTTTATTCAGGCCAAGAAATTGCAGAAATCTCATTAAAATGAGATTTTTGAGAAGAATTGAAAATTTTTTTGTTTTATTTTAGATCTATTCCCTCTACCACTCAAATAGACCTTGAATCTCAACGTGTTATAAAAAATGAGGCCAAGACTTTTTTTTTTTTTTAAAGATTGCTTTTAATTTTTCTTCATGTGTAGGAAATACATTTCCAACATAGAAAAAAAATTTAAATGCAAAAGTTTTGGTGTATGTATTTCTGTGCAGTTTTCTGGGAAGGAGGGGGCCTAGCTTTCTTCAGCTTTTTCAAGGAGTCTGTCGTGCTCATAAGGGAAAGAACTGGAAGCATATGGCCAGGTTGGGTGCTTTGACCTCTTTGCCACCTGGTTCTGATGACTCCTAGTCACTGGTTGGTTAGGCTCCGAGGTTGTCAGTATGCCTCTGCACCTCAGCCAGCTACGCTTTTAATCCAGAAAACTCAGGAGGGTTCATCAGCCCTGTCCCTGGTCCTTAAATCAGTCAGTACAGCAGCGAAGTTCTGCATGAATCTCCCAAAGGTAAACAGATTTCTATTTAAATGTTATTGCGCTCATTAGCATCAGCTGTTTTCATTACAAATATGCTGAGATGTTCTTTTCTAATCTAGTTTATAAATTATGCTTATTACTTTGAGATGTTGAAAATATATATATATATATTTTTCTCAATCCTCTGTGAGGAGCCTTTGCTGCCTTTCTCAGTGGCCCCTCTGGCTGTGTTCCTTGGAGCTCCTGCTCTTAGAAATTCTGGTTCCTTTTCCGCCCCGAGGATTTCTTCTTTGAGTCCTTTATTGGCATAGTCTTCCTCCTTCCACACTGTTGTGTGGCTGTCCTTCAAGATCTGGTACTACACTTTCCTTTTGCCTTTCTGCATTTGTTCCTGCAGAGTAGCCTGCCTCCAGCTTCCACCGGCCTTCCTGGCATCTCCGCCCTGTGCCCTGCAGCCTGGCTTCCTGAGGCCTGGTAAGTCCTCGTAGCTGGTCTGTGCTTTATTTCAGTAGTACCATATTGACTTGATGGCTGCCTTCTCTGTATGGCAAGAGATACTGGTCTCCAGTCACATTAGTTGTAGGAAGCTTCCTATTTAAAAATACACTTAAATGATGGGGCACCTGGGTGGCTTAGTGGGTTAAGCCTCTGCCTTCAGCTTGGGTTGTGGTCCCAGGGTTCTGGGATCGAGCCCCGAATTGGGCTCTCTGCTCAGCAGGGAGCCTGCTTCCCCCTCTCCCCTGACTGCCTCTCCGCCTACTTGAGATCTCTCTCTTTGTCAAATAAATAAATAAAATCTGAAAAAAAATACACTTAAGTGAAAACCGACAAATTGATGGAAAGCAGGAGCTGACAGACTTTTTCTGTAAAGGGCCAGATAGTGAATATCTTCAGTCTTGTGGGTCTCATGGTGTGGGTCACGTGGTCCCTACTGCAGACTACTTGATTCTGCTGTTGTAGCTTGGAAGCGGCTACAGATGATAGTACATGAGGGTGTGGTCGAATTAGGCCTGCAGTTAGTTTACCCTTGAGTGAAGGGAACTTACTGTTAAAATAAGAATTCAGGGAGTAAGTAGAGGAGAAATCGTAAAACCAGGGTGTAAATGCCTTAGGATTGAGACCCTTTGTTCAGCATGTGTTCTTGGTCATGACTCTGTATATTGGGGATGCTCTGAACACACTCATCCTCTGTCGTGAAGGAGCTGAAGCTATACAGAGAGACCAACAAAAGAACAGATGATTATATTAGGCTATAGGGATGCCCTGAGAAGTGCCACCGGGTCGGGGGATGTGTGCGTGTGAGAGAAGGAGAGGCTGTGTTGGTTCTGAACAAACTGCCTCCTTCCCCACTTTCTCTAGATTATTCACCTGTATGTTCTTATATACTTCATGCTAGCTTTTGCCCATTTTACAGATAAGGAAACTGAGGTTCAGAGGGGTTAATGAATTGTCAGAGATCACAGAGCTGGTAAGGGAGGGTTTGGGATTTGAACCAGATAGTCTGGCTCCAAGATCAGTGTGCTTAGCCACAGTGCTCCCATGCCTCAGTAACCTTGAGCGAGGAACTGGTTCTTCCACCAGGGTGATTCAGTATAGCAGAAACCAGCCTAATCTTTGGCAAGATGTCAGCCTATGCAAATGCCCTGGACATCCTTCCTGTCACAATACCCCTGCAAAGGTGGCTCAAAGAGTGTAGATGGGAGAAGCTGGGCTCTTCACCTGCTCCAGAGGTAGCCTGAGGACTTGTTTACCAACCATAAGCTCTAGGTTTCTGTGAAGGTGGGAGGCCCCCAATCTGTTTGTCAGCTGATACTTGACGTATTGAGGGACTCTTGCCTGCTTATGGGACAAGACTACCACAATAATAATAACAATAGTGCTGCACGGCTGTATGACTCACTAGGTGTTAGACACTCTCCTAAGCATTTTGCATATATACTTAATCCTCATACCAACCCTGTGAGGAGGTGTATGAGTTCCCTGTGGCTGCTGTAACAAGTGGCCACAGACTGGGTGGCTTAAAATAACAGACATTTATTCTCTCTTAGTTCTGGAGGCTAGAAGTCTAAAATCAAGCAGTTGGCTAGGCCGTGCTCCCTCTGAAGCCTCTCAGGGAGAATCCTTCCCCGCCTCTTTCCGCGTCTGGTGACTGCCCTGGCTCCCCACCTTGGAGCTGCATCACTCCCGTTTCCGCCCCTGCCATCACGTGGCATTTTTCCATGTGTTTTCTGTGGCTCCAAATCTCTCTCCTCACAGGGACACTGGTCACCCCACTGAGATGCTACCCTAATCCAGGAGGCTTAATTTGATTCTATCTGCCAAGATCCTATTTCCAAATAAAGTCACATTCACAGGTATTGGGGGTCAGGACTCTCAACTTTTTGGGGGGCACAATTCGACCCATAACAGGGAGGTACTATTTTTTTTTTTTCTGAAGATTTTATTTATTTGAGAGAATGTGAGAGGGAACATGGGAGGGAGGAGGGTCAGAGGGAGAAGCAGACTCCCCAGTGAGCAGGGAGCCTGACGACATGGGGCTTGATCCCAGGACCTTGGGACCATGACCTGAGCAGAAGGTAGATGCCTCACCGTCTGAGCCACTCAGGCACCCAGGTGGGTACTATTATTATTTACATTTCACAAATGAGGATCCATGGCCCTGAGAAGTTAAGAATCTGCCCAAGCCAGACAGCTTTGTTAGCAGAGCCCGGATTTGAACTTGGGTGTTCGGAGAGTCTCTGCCCTCACTGCATTAAAAACGGCTTGGCCTGCAGAGCTGCCTGGCCCCACACTTTGGTCGTGCCACACCCTCCCATAGCATCTGGTGACAACGAACACACACTGAACTAGCTGAACAGGAATGTCTGAAGCCCCGTGGCTGTGTCGGGGTGGCTCCTAGGAGCCCGAGGAGAGGTGAGCAGCTTGGCTGTGCACAAGGGTTCTCAATGATCTCAGCGGGAATCAGGTTCCCGGAGCGGCTGGGTGGGCACATAACCAACTCCTGCTGCCACCCGGGTAATTGGTTTTCTGTGTTCATTTCAATAATGAATTGAATAATATTAAAGGAGGCTGGAGATGCAAGGGAGATACGAGCATTGTGGAAGGAACAAAGAGGTTTTAATGTGTTGAGTCGGGTTCTGGGGAAGATGAGGGATGTGATAATCGAGTATTAAAACAGACGAGATTATGCAGTGGCCCTGGCACCATCCATCACCGCCCTCGTCCTGGGCGGGCGGCAGAACAGAGTCTGCTGAGATCCCGGCATTATCTCTGCGGTTTATTTACATCTCAAATCAGGTTGCACTGACAGCAGCTAAAGAAATTCCAGGGAAGAGATGTAACTACATGATCTATTTCCTACAGAAAGTGCAAACACAATACAGACTCTCTGGTTAAATATATCATCCCAGAAATGATGCGACCGCTGAATGCTTGTCTATACTTTACATTTCTTGTCGTCGCGAGACCATTACATACCCTCTGAGACCACCTGACTTTCCTGTACTCTGCCTTTCTGTCTGCTCCTGCACAGCCTCCTTGTGCCCTCCCATCCCTCGAAATGTCGGTGTTCCCCAGGGTCCGACTTCCACATTATTTCCTTCTCTCCGTATTTGCCTGGACAACCTCATTTTCTTCACGGCTTTCACTACTGGCTGGATGTGTACTGAGGACTTCCAGACTGGACCTTTGGAGATGCCCAACATTTGTTTTTCCCGTCATCAGTTATTTAAAATCTTTTTTGGACAGGTACTACATTTTCATAGTTAAAATCCAGACAGTGTGAAGAAGCTGCCAAAATTCTCCCTCCCTTCTTTGTTTTGTATGTGCCTAGTTCCTATCTTCATAGGAAAGCAGTGTGGTTTCTTAGTACTCCTTCTAGAGGTTCTTTACATATATATAAGAAAATACAAATATAAATGCTAGTTTTTCCTCATTTTCTCCTCAGATGTATCCTATTACACACATATTCTGCATTTTGCTTTTTCCACTTTTGATCTTTCCATGACAGTATTTAGAGAAGTTCATTCTTTTTTCGTACCTTTTTTAAATGTACAATTCTACAGTGTCCACTTCTCTGGCTGTCCTGTAATTTATTTAACCAGTCTTCTACTGGTGGATGTTTGAGTTGTTTCTAGTCACTGGCTGTGGTGGTTAATTTTATGTGTCAGTTTGTCTGGGCCACAAGGTGCCAAACATTTGGTTAAACATTATTTCTGGGTGTGTCTGTGAGGGACTTGCTGGATGAGATTAATACTTGATTTGGTAGACTGAGTAACCACATTGTTCTCTGCAGTATGGTGGGCCTCATCCAATCAGTTGAAGGCCTGAGGAGAATAAAAGGATGGATAAGAAAGAATTTTCTCTCTGCCTGTCTTTGAGATGAGACATTGGTCTTCTCTTGCATTTGAACTCAGACTCCAACTGGAACTATACCATTGACTCTCCTGGGTCTGGACTTCTTAGCCTTTATAATTGTGTAAGCCAATTCCTTATAATTTTTCTCGATAGATTGTTTTAGATAGATAAATATGGGAAGATAGAGACATATATAGACATAAAATCCCAAAAGGGATCTGGATATATTGTCATGGTTTTCTCAACACATACCTTTCTAGCACTCTTGACAGGTAAGGAGGAATCCAGAGAGAGAGAGAGAGAGAGAGAGAGGCAGTCAGTGTCAGTGAGGGGTAGAGAGGGGTGGTAAAGACTTCCTACCCAGGCAGGACAGCAGCGCTGCCTTGGAGAGGGGAATATTCTTGCCAGGTGAAGGAGGAGAGAGGGTTAGGGAAGGAAGGTGTAATCCCTTGCTGGGCTTTCTGATATTAAGAACCATCATGATCTTGATTATTTCTTTTGGATTCTGGGAGAAGGAGCCTGTGTGTCTTGTTATTATAGAGCACAAGTCCTGACCCACTGTTACAGACTGAATTGTGTCTCCTTAAAATTCACATGTTGAAGGCCTGACCCCCAATGTGACTGTAGGTAGCGCCTTTAGGGAGGTAGCTAGGGTTACATGACATCATAAGGATGGATCCCTAATCTAGTAGGACTGATATCCTTGTAAGAAGAGGAAAAGACACAGAGGGCTCTTTCTGCCTCCATGTACACAGTGGAAAAACATGTGAAGACACAGACTGAGGACAGCAGCCTACAAGCCAGGAAGAGAGCCCTCACCAAAAGCCACCCCTGGCACCTTGACCTTGGACTTCTAGCCTCCAGAACCATTAGAAAATAAATGCTTATTATTCAGGCCACCCAGTCTATGGTATTTTGTTATGAAGCCCGAGCAGACTAATATACCATGTTACTTTTAGTTAACTTTAATTAGATAAGGAAGAGATACTTTATTCTCCTTGTTAAAAAAAAATTAAAGAGTTTTTAATCAACACCTCCTGTCTTGGTTCTTTCAACCAGTAGTTGGCAGACTACAGCCTGCAGTCCCAATCTGGCTCTCTCTCTGTTTTTTTTTTGTTTGTTTTTTTAAAATATTTTATTTATTTATTTGGCATACAGAGATCACAAGTAGGCAGAGAGGCGGGCAGAGAGAGAGGAAGAAGCAGGCTCCCCGCAGAGCAGAGAGCCTGATGTGAGGCTCGATCCTAAGACCCTGGGACCATGACCTGAGCTGAAGGCAGAGGCTTTAACCCGCTGTGCCCCTCTCTCTCTGTTTTTGAAATAAAGTTTTATTGGAACACAGCTTATTCATTTATATATTATCTGTGGCTGTGTTTGCCATATGTGATTAGGCACAACAGAGACCGTAAGGCCTGAAAAACCTAAAACATTGACTGTCTGGCTCTTTATAGAAGATGATCACTGACTACGGCTCTAGACCATGTCCACAAGTAAGCACTGGTAACAGGTGTGAATTATTTCAGCTTAGCATGGTGTTACCTGGGGTGTGTGTGTGTTACAGTAATAGTGTCCTATCCTTCTGGGAGTCTTGGATTTGTCCCTGTGGGTAGAAAGATCTACTTCACAGTTTTAACTGCTGCCTGATATTCTTAAGTATGAACATACTTGTTTATTCTATGATTTTATGAATGGACATTTTTGTTGTTTCTTTTTTTCTTTTGCCACATAAAATTTTCCTACAACAAATATCCTTAGGCACGTGTGTAAGTGATTGTCTGTAATTGATGTCAAGACTGGAATTGGTGGGCCATGAGGCAGATACATTTTAAAATTTGGTCCTACTTTTTTTTTTTTTTTAAAGATTTATTTATTTGAGAGACGGGATGGGGGTAGGGGCAGAGGGAGAGAATCTCTCAAGCAAACTCCCTCCTGAGCATGGAGCCCAATGTGGGGCTTGATCTCCAGACCCTGAGATTATGACTGGAGCTGAAATTATGAGTTGGATGCTGAACCCAATGAGCCACCCAGGCGCCCCACCCCTGGTCTTACTTTTTCCAGAGATGATGCATTTATGTGATTCGAAAATTAAAAAAAAAAAAAAAAGATCTACAAGGTCTGCATTGCAGAATCTCACCCCCAGCTCTTTTCTAATAGATTCTGCACCCCCCTTCATGCTAACAGGTATTAGTTTCTTGTATGTCCTTCTAGGGTTTCTTTATCAGTAAAGCAAAGAAGAATAGATATTCCTATTTTGTCTTCTCTCTTACACAAAAGGTAGCATCCTATCTTTTTTTATCTCACGATTTTTTCACTTGATAGTATTTTCTGGAGATCTTCCCCTAACTGTAAATCTTCTATAAGTTTATGGGGCATATGCCCATGCCTTTTGATAGAGTATTTAGTATGTGTCGTACTTCTTTATGTGGATGTACCATATTTAACTAGCCCCTTATAGAGGAGCACTTTTCCCCCTTTTGCTGCTATACAAACAAGATACACACATTTTAAATTTCAATAGCTAGGGCCACTTACCCCTCAGAGGGGCTGTGTGGTTGGCATGCATTTTTAAGGGGCTAGAGTAGCAGATAGTTGCTTTCTCTCTATGCTCCAGCAAGTTCAAACTCTGTCGGCTCCCAGACCCTGACCTGTTTTGTCATGTGTCCTTGCTACTCTCTTTACTGTGACCTCCCTTTCTACACTTTGTCTGTCTAGCTGACTCTTAAGATCTTGCTCAGAGTTTTGCCTTGAAAATCTGGGAGGCTGTCCCCAGCCCCTATAGGTAGAGTTGATTTATTCCCTCTCTGACCACAGATGCTTGCCCACATTCTATTTTTGCACCTCTCACATTGTTAATTTTATTTCTTTACCAGTAGTGTCTCCCTTCTTTCGTTGTGGACTACTTGAAGTGAGAGACCATATTTTTAGTCCTCTTTGTACTCTTAAAGCCCAAGACAATGCCTGTTGTGGAATGGCTGCTCAGTAAATGTTGGCCAGATGAATAACTTAACAAATGATCACTAAAAGCAGAGATGAACCCACCAAATTGAATTTGGACAATGAATCCATGGGTGTGTTTATCCACCAGTCTGCCAGTCGTGCAGATCAGCTTATATGCATGTACTGATGGAATTTCCATGTAATTTGCATGCTGGAGGGGGAGGATGCCAATTCGCAGAGGATTCTTCTAGGCATTTGTCATTCATTAGAGAACATAAGCTTGCATTGGTGTTTATGCAGCACAATGTCAGCCAATTAGAGGAGATTGTAGCTTTGGAAACAAACATCTGCTTGATGCTGGGTAAATAATATTTAGAGTCTGGTGTTTTGTGACTGTCTATATGATTAATTTGAATCCCATATAATTTAGTATTAGACCATGTGGGACTCATAGAGATCATGCCCATAACCCAAGTTATGGCTGCAAAAACCGTACCTGGCATTTCCTACCATGGCTGCAGGTACCAAGAGATGCTTTCTGGTTGAGGTGACAGCAGGGGCTAGAAGTAAGAGTCTCTTCGGTGGTAGCCACCTAAATAAAGAATAATAGGGATCGACAGCTGTCTCCCAAGTTCTGTCCTGGATAACCCTTCTGTAGACAACTCATGGAGTACTGGGAAAACGAGACTGTCTTCTGTCGGCCTTTGATACTTGCTTCTCCTTTTTCCAGGGAGAAGGAGGTTTAAAAAATGCGGTAAGGAAAGTACCATTGATCAAGTTCCTTTTCCGTGGCAGGTTCTTTTCCAGGTGCTTTTCTCACCTTTTTCCCATTTGTAGCTCACAGCACTCTGGGGTCAGAATTTTCAGTTACTCTTTTATAAATAAGCAGATTGGGTCAGAGGGACTTGTCCTGGCCTTTCACCTAGTAGGCAGCTGTGTTGGGAGTGAAAGCTGATCTGCCAAGCCTCCCAGGAACAGCCCCCCCACCAACCCCCGCCAGCCTTCTGAGAGGATGTGGCCAATGGTATTTGGCAGAGCCGTTGGCTGTGACATAGCTTTGATTCTCTGCAGACAGTGCTGGGTGGATTGGCTGTGAAATACGTCTCCCTTGCTTCCAAATAAAATAATTAACTGCTTTGGTATCTTTGTTCATGGGGTTCTTAAGAACATCACCCCAGTGCTTCGTGTGGTGAGATGAGGGACCTGTTGAATAGCCTGCTGCTGGTGGACATGGGCATGTAGCAAATGATGGCCAAGGGGCAAAGAGGGCAGGATACTAAGCTAAAAATGCTGCCTGCCGGTTTGCATAACCATCATCAGAGTTAAAAAAAAAAAAGGCCACTGGGTTTCAACAGAATTATCTATGGAACTTTAAAAAAATATATGGATGTCTGGTCACCACCCACAGATATTCTGATTCCATGGTTATTTTAAACAAGCTTTCCATGCTATTCTGGTGCCCAGCCAGATTTTGGAATCTACAACTTAGTCTATGGATCATTTGAGTCATGAGAACTTGAATAAGGATTGCTTTCTTTGGGTACATCTTTTCTTGATCATATCAAATCAGTCTTTCCCTCTCTGTCTTTTTCCCTCTACTTTCCTCCGTCCTTCCCTCCCTCCCTTCCCCTCTCTTCCTTTCTCTCTCTCTCATATATTTTTCACTAGCAGTTAGAAATTCTTAAAAGCTTTTTGCCACAAAACCATCTGCTGGAGAAATCTCCCACTAGGTTTCAAATGCCAGACTGTTCTCAGTAGCAATTTTCCTTATTATTTTGGAGAAAAGAATGAATTACATTTCTTCCCTATGAAAGAAAATACTTTAAAAATAAAAATGTTCATTATGGACCCGTAGCAGTTGCTTCTATTTTTGAAAGAAATAGTTTTATTAGACACATGTTCTGTGAGTTTGCTTCAGTTTTCCCTCCTGGGCTTGATTTTTGCCTCAAGGTTTGGATGTATGGATGAGAACAGTGCGGGGATGCTGTGTCGGGCAGTGGTAACTCCAAAGGGAGACCAGTTTGGTGCAAAGGATTGCAGGATGTCTGTTGACTTCCTGATGCCCACACACTTTATGCAGGCGGGTCCTACAATGCTACAAGCCTAGCTTGAAGGTTTATATGGGTTGTCACATTGCATAAGCCCCTCCCAGTTCAGAACCTTTCCCCATTTCCATGAAAACTCTATTTTTTGGCAAGTAACCAGAGTGTCCTTAAGGGACTTGGAGAGCATAAGCCTGAAAATGCTTCCTTTGCCTTCATTGGGAGATGGTTTTCCTTAAGAGTGTCATTGGATGATCTTCTAAGCCTTTGGAAATTCGTTTGCTGTGGCAGATGGCTAGCTACCCACCAAAAGCTCGTGATCCCCTTTTGACAGCACGGAGTTGCTTGTGGGACCGGGGACCACAAGATACAGCTTCCCGCGCATCAACATTTGGTCGTCATTTAGCCTTTAACCAAGGGAACATGAGCAGAAGTGACCCATGTCACTTCTGGGTCAAGGTCTTTGAAGAAGTGGGTGCTTGAGTGTAGGTAATCCCAAAGCCCTGGGGAGAAGTGGAATTATAAGACAGAAAGAGCCTGGGCTCCTGGGGCACTGCATGGAAGAAAGTTGCCCGCTGAGCAGAAACACTCACTGGACTTTGATGTGAGTGAGAAATCAGGATGCACTATGCCAAACCACTGGAATTTGGGGATTTGCTTATTGCACCTGCATGGATTATCTTCATTAACCGTACACGGGCTCATTAGCCAGCCACCGAATAATCTTTATCGGACTTAAGGCGCTTTGACCTCCTGAGACAGGGACGCCGATAAAAGCAGTGGGACTCCGAATGTCCAGCATGGAACATACAGGATAGGTAAGGAACCTCTGTCCTGTAACAGCTGTTCTGAGCGAAAACAGTGATATTTGTTAGCAGATAATGGGATGGGTAGAAAAGGATATTGGAGACAAGAGAGGGTTGTAAAAGCAATACCCGTTGGGACAGGCAGGCTGACAAATGATTTCTTTTTTTTTTTTTTTAGATTATTTATTTATTTATTTGACAGACAGAGATCACAAGGAGGCAGAGAGGCAGGTAGAGAGAGAGGAGGAAGCAGGCTCCCCGCCGAGCAGAGAGCCCGATGCGGGGCTCGATCCCAGGACCCTGAGACCATGACCTGAGCCGAAGGCAGAGGCTTAACCCACTGAGCCACCCAGGCGCCCCTGACAAATGATTTCTGCTCCTTCACAAGGGGGAACATGTCCCACCCCAGTCGTGTTTAAGCCTCCGACGACAGGCTCTGTGTCCTCTACCACACTAACCCTGCAGGGACAGTTTTGGCAGCAACCAGGGAAGAGGATCAGTTCGCAAATAACACATTTCAGTGTCAGTAACAATAAATATCCTTGAAAATCTCCACAAGCCAGGCAGTAGGCTAGGTAGAGCGAGGACAAAAAAACCTGCCAAATTATATGTCTTCAGAGTGCTTACGAAGCAGTCCGGGTGACAGAATATAATAATAAGCAATATTATGGAACAGAGGCCAAGTATAACGTGAATGGGGAAAAGAGAGCTGACACAGGTCTTCAGGGGAGAGCAACCCCACTTGGGCTGTGACGTAGCATCAGGCAGAGTCCTGGCTAGGACCCTCATTTCGGCAGCTACATCTGGATGAAGTGCGAATAGGAAGAAACAAAGTCTCTGCAAGACAATTTGTTTTAAAAATTCCAAAGTAATTTTTAGCATCTGGGGAAGCCTATAAAAGTGAGTCCTTTAGGTGGAAGTCATTTGACATGTGAGTGGTGAGCACAGTAAAAACTGCAGACCAATGTTCTAAAGTTCTTCCAGCATCACAGTCATTATGCAATTCTGATTGGAGTCAATACCATGCTTTAAAAAAAATAAAAAAAATTTTTTTTGCAAACAAATATTTAAAAAATTAACAGAATGGGACGCTGGCCTTGGAGGGGACCTGGCAGCTCCCAGCTGTACTTGGTGTTAACCCTTCACCTGCTGGAGCATGCGGAAGGTTCTTTGAGGGCAGGGTGTTGGGAGAGTGGCTTTTCCCAACCAATCAGAAGTATTTTAGCAACTCACAGTGCTGCACTTGTGTATACTGGCTAACAGTGACCTAGTATAGAATCATAAGACAAACGCATTACAGAGAAAATGGAACCTTACTATGATTCCACCTCTCAAAGAGGACTGTGGCTAACAGTTCAGGATATATCCTGCCAGACTTTGAATTTTCTCTGCAAACATAAGACCTTACTATGCATTCTGTACCACAAATTTTCCATTTCTCCTCTCTCAAAGCAGAGTGCATTGTGAACATTATGTGATGTGGGCACACAAAGAATTACCTTATGCTCTTGTGTTTCCTTTTATCTCCTAATTAGAAGTTGTGCACCTAAATCAATACCATTACTGGCGCGTTTTTATGCACTACCAAGCTGCATCCTTCCACTCACACAGCATTTTAAGCATACATTGTTCTTTGGTGTCCCTGCAAACTCTGTCATAAAGAGCCCTCTCCTGCAGCTACTCTTCCTCCCATGACCTTCCCTGGTTGCTTTTTCCAGTCTCTAGTTCCATGTCCTGCAGGACTCACCCTGGTCTTGATCTCCTAAGCAAACTTTAGCTTTCAGAAGGATCCACTGTACGTCATTAATTTCTTAGTCTCTCTCTTCATGCTTTCCCTGGTTTAGTTGTCCTCTACCCCATGTCAGATGCTGGGAAGATCCTCCTTGGTCTCCAGACCCTACTTTTCCTTAGGCTTGTCTCATGGCATCTCACATCAGGAATCAGATGGTGGAAGACTTTAAATTCAGGGTTATGTTTTTTGGGTTCTAAGACTTAAATAGGGGGAACAGATGAACTGACAGACAGAAAGTAGTGTTTGAGGTCAGTGGTGTGTAAGGGGCAGAATAAAAGGCAAGATGCCTTGAGTGTAACTTTGTTGGGGGGGAGCAGCCAGGGATCTGTCCCAGGTGCTGCTTGATGTGTGCTGAAACATCACCAGATGTCCGAGGTATCCATATGTATGTTTTGTTTTTTTTTTTTGTTTTTTTTTTTTTTTTGCAACAGCAGCAGCATGAACTAGGCAGGACTCAGGATGGAAGTTTTTCTTTCCTGGCTATGCCACCTTTACCTAAGAAGAGTCAGAACAAATAACCAAGCAGTGTAGGAGGTTGGCTAGATTTTCTCTCTGGACGTATATATTCTCCTGAATGTCTTGTACTCCTCTCCAGTTTAGAATGTCTGGAAATGAATTCATCACCCTTCCCAGACTTAACCCTTTTCTGCCTTTTCCCCATCCCACAAATGGTACCATCATTCCTGAAAGGTAGAATCAGTGTCATTTCTACCTTTTGTCTCTCACCGACTTCACAGTGTCACCATGTTTTGTTGAGTCTTCCAAAAACAGACCTAGACCCCATCCTCTTCATTATCACTGCCACCCTTATGGCCTCTGGCACCATCCTCTCTCACCTGGACCACTGCATTGGTGCAATGGCCTGGACTGCTCTCCTCATTCTCTTGTTTCCTTCCATCAATCTCCTCATAGCCATGACAATGATCTTTTAACAATATAAATCTCATCAAGCCATTCATTTGCTTAAACCCTTTAATAGCTCCCCACTGCCTTCAGGAGATAAAAAGAACTCCTTACAGTGATCAGTCTTTATAAGATCTGGTGTCTTATGTTTGTCTTATGTATGTCTCTCCCCCATGGCACCGTAGTTCTTTCTTTTCTTCAATTGTTGTGCTCTGTCCTGACTTAGGACCTTTCCTCACACTTTTCTCTCTGGAATGATTCACTAGTCTGTGCCTTCACTGAGCTAATGCCTGCTTCATTTCTTAGCTCAAAGATCACTAATTCCAGGGTACCCCATGTTGGCTTAGATCCACCAGTTACATGTTCCTGCAATACTCTGTACATCTTCCTAAGAGCCAGTGAACATATTCAAAATTTGTGTCCCTTCTAGATTTTTTTTCCCCTCAGGGAAGAGCCTGTATCTCTCTTGTTTACCATGGTATCATCTATAACAACACTCAGCACTTAGAAGTTGCTTAGTAAAATTTGTTGAACAGATAACCAGGAGTCCAAGGACCCAGATTGGATGAGAACTGAGCTAAATGCCCTCAGATCTGGGTTCCTTATTGTCCACAGGCTGAAGTGACCTGAGAGGCAAGGGTTACAAGTCTTCAGCAGCTGCGTGTTGCGGAGAAAAGACCAGCAGATGTTCTGACTGCTTCTAGATGTTGTTGATGGGCTGTGTCAGAGGGGGCTGCCAGCCAGGCCTTGCCATGTCAGGAGACCTTGGGGGAAGGAACAGATCTCAAGCTATAGCAGATGGTAAGTGCTGTCTTTAGTCTTTAACATTTAAAGGAAAGAACTGGGAATAGACACTCGGCTCAGTGGCAGTTATGATGCATTTAAATCAGCTTTGCACATCATTTACAGAAATGCATATGCCTCCAAAATTCTTAATTGCCCTTAGATTGTATGGGAGCTTCCTCCTGTCCATCTTTGATTCTCAAAGCCTAGTACAGAACAAGCCCTCTGTGCATTGGGCGGGCTGCTTGCTGAAGGCAGGCACGTATAAGACCTAGTGGCATTTGACTGGCCTTGGGGAACTGACCATCTTCTCTGAGAGAGTCACACTCCCTATAGAGGACACTATGTCTTTTGCCTCTTTATATTTCCTCCAATTTACTCAGTTATTCTACCCAAGCCAGTATTGGGCTGGGTGGGAAGACGCCACTTGGCCTTATTGTAGTTTCCTGGAGAACAACGACTTTTGAATAAGGGAAGTAGGACTTGGGTATGTATTTCCATTGACTTCCACTTGAAAATGAGAACATGAGTACCTACTCCATAAAATTGTTAGAGAGATTAAGTAAAATCATATATGTGAAAGGACCCAGCCTGTGCCTGACATATAGAAAGGTAGATTTGAAGATAGCATGGTGAATATGGTCATGGGCCTTGCAGTCACTGTGCCCTGGGTTTAAATCCTGGCTTTGTCACTTTCAAGTGTTGTGAAATTGACAACTTGTGTAACTTCTGTGAACCTCACTGTTGTTGTGGAGGAAATGGCACTAAACCACAGGATCTAATTCACAGAGTGGATGGAGGATTAAATGCCATCATGCACAGAAAATGCTTGGCCAGGGGCGCCTGGGTGGCTCAGTGGGTTAAAGCCTCTGCCTTCGGCTCAGGTCATGATCCCAGGGTCCTGGGATCGAGCCCTGCCATCGGGCTCTCTGCTCGGCAGGGATCTTGCTTCCCCTCTCTCTCTCTGCCTGCCTCTCTCCCTACTTGTGATCTCTCTGTCAAATAAATATATCTTAAAAAAAAAGTGCTTGGCCATAGAGTGAGTGCTCAATAAAAAGATAAAACTCTTTAACATCATCATCATTATTGGACAGGGGATGGAAAATGGGGTGTCCTGGCTGTTTGCAATCCTTCTGGGAAAATTTGGGGTTGGAGGTATATATTGATAACTGTCATCCTTCCAGTTATTCAAGCTAAAAGTTTAGAATTGTCCTTGAATCCTTTGTTTTTCTCAGTCCCCATAACCAGTGTATCAGCTATTCCTGTTGGCTTTACCTTTAAAACAGAAGCTGGCTACCTCTCTGCCCTCTCCATTGCTACTACTCTGGTCTGAGCCACTGTCCTCTCACTCCTGGACACCGCCACCGCCTCCGAGCTGGTCTCCCGGCTTGTTTCCACAGTCTTCTCAACACAGCAGCCAGAAGGATCCTGGTAAAAACACATGGTCTGCCCATGTCTCTTTGCTCAAAACCTTCCAGTGGCTCCTCGTCACCCCTAGACTAAGAACCAGAATCATCCCAGTGACTCAGAGGCTCCACAGCATTGTGATCTCCGTCCTCCTCTGTTCCTCTCCTTTCACCTCCTACACCCTTCTTCATTCATTCTGTTCCAGTCACATTCGTTTATTTGCTGTTTCTTTTTAAAAATTTTATGCTTTAGTTTTTAATTTAATACCTTTAATTTTTAAAATTTTATACTTCCATTTTTTACTGTAAGTGAACTCTATGCCCAACATGGGGCTCGAACTCATGACCCTGAGATCTACTGACTGAGCCAGCCAGGTGACCTTATTTGCTATTTCTTGAACACAACAGGCATACTCCTCCATTTTGGGGATTTTGCATGGACTATTCCTTCTTCCTATGATGCTCAGAAAAAAATTAAGTGTTTGCTAAAGAATGAACCAAAAGGAGGTACCTGAGTGGCTCAGTCAGTTAAGTGTCCAACTCTGGGTTTTAGCTCACGTCATAATCTCAGGATTGTGAGATCAAGCCATGCTTTGGGCTCCGTGCTGAGCATGGAGCCTGCTTGAGAGCTCTCTCTACCTATCCCCACTCCCGCCCCTGTTTGTGAGTGCTCTTTCTCTTTAAAAAAAAAGAACCAAAGGGAAGGAACTTCAAAGATCTAGAGTCAGCTTATACAGGACAAATCATAAGGCCTGCAGAGTATTTAAACATTTAAAAAGATTTGCTACCCACTCAAAAATATGGTTTTATTTTCCAGATTACAGTCCAAATCTAAAAATTCTAATGAAGACTAAAATGACCTGGTAACATTGGATCCACAGTCCCTAATAGAAAGCGTGGGTAGAATGGAGAAGTTTTTGCCCCCTTTGGACTAGGCAGATCTTTTCCAGTTTGTGTGATCCTAGCCCAACGCACTGTCTTCACTTGGGTTACCTTCTGGTCCCTGGAGGCATCTGGGTTTGCTCCTTTTATTTTTTTGCCAGAACTAGAGTGTACCCTACCATCTCTAAGGCAGGCGTCCTGTTCCTGTGGGCCCGCTCTCTCATCTTCCTGGGTTCTCTATCCATGTTTTAAGTAATTAGGTACTGGGATGATTGACCATGGAAGATCAGTCCTCATTTACTCCTGAACACACAAAAATAGTCGTGAATACATGAGATGAAAATGTTTCTCTGCTGGGAACATTGATCAGAGGGTTGATGTTTCTGTAGCATTGGTGATTGGATTTCCACAATGAGAGATTCACTTATTTGGGGTTTCTCGGGTGCATTGTCGGCTGGGATGGCAGCTCGTGGCAGTGACTCCGGGTGGCTCCGTCGTCAGGGAGCTGAGCTGCCATCTGACCAATAGGCTAGAGAGAGGAGGGAGGGTTGAGGAGGTCACTGCGGGCTCTTAGGGTCCAAACTTCTTATCAGTGAGCTGCACGAAGAACACCATCGCTCAGATTTATCCACAATTTTAATGAATGTCCTATTTGAGATAATGACCCATATCTGGACTTACACAAAGCCCTGAAAATACTCCTACGAACTGTGTTTTATCTCAAGTACTGCAGTGTGCAGCATCCAACATTACCATTGATAGTATCTTTTGAGAACTCTTTCCCAGGTTCTTTATTAAGGTTTAATTAAATTTTATGTGTTATCAATTAGGATTAATCTACATTTAGTCTGAATTAGAAGGAGCCAATTATAAATAACACCACTTCTCATTTATTCCTGAATGCAAAATGAAGGTTTTTAAACTTCTCGGAAAAAAAAAAAAAAAAACAACCCCTCTGAACCAAATGTGCACGTTAGAGAGTTTTATGCCCAGGAGGCAGAAAGTTCTATTAAAATAAAATAAAGTAAAGAATTCTTGTAGAAAGGTATTATAGACAGAAAATGGGGGATAGTGAGGGAACCAAATTGTGAATAAAGCATACTTCTAGGAGGAGCTTTAAGAAACTTGAATTTTCTGTTTTTATATATATAGAAAGTATAGATCTTCCATGAGTTTAGATGCAGATATGTCCCTTTAAACCCGTTGTTAAGTTGAAGATATCATAATTCAAAAGTGAATTTAATACACCTAACCTACTGAACACCGTAGTTAACCTAGTCTGCCTAAAAATGTGCTCAGGACACTTACAACCTTTAAGAAAAGTTAAGAAAAAGTCATCAAGATTAAAAGCTTCTGCACAGTAAAGGAAACAGTCAAAACGAAAAGGCAGCCTTCAGAATGGGAGAAGATATTTTCAAATGACATCTCTGATAAAGGATTGGTATCTAAAATCTATAAAGAATTTATCAAACTCAACACCCAAAAAGCAAATAATGCAGTTAAGAAATGGACAGGAGGGGCGCCTGGGTGGCTCAGTGGGTTAAAGCCTCTGCCTTCGGCTCAGGTCCTGATCTCAGGGTCCTGGGATCCAGCCCCGCATCGGGCTCTCTGCTCTGGGGGGAGCCTGCTTCCTCCTCCCCCTCTGCCCGCCTCTCTGCCTACTTGTGATGTCTCTCTCTCTCTGTCAAATAAATTTAAAAAAATGGACAGGAGACATGAATAGACATTTTTCCAGAGAAGACCTACAGATGGCTAACAGACACATGAAAAAATGCTCAACATCACTCATCATCAGGGAAATACAAATCAAAACCCCAATGAGATTCCACCTCACACCTGTTAGTATGGCAAAAATTAACAACACAGGAGACAACAGATGTTGGTGGGAATTCAGAGAAAGGGAACCCCTCTTAAACTGTTGGCGGGAAGGCATATGGGTGCAGCCACTCTGGAAAACAATATGGAGGTTCCTCAAAAAGTTCAAAATAGAATTACCTTATGACTTAGCAATTGCACTGCTAGGTATTTACCCAAAGGGCACAAAAATACTGATTTGAAGGGGTACATCACCCCAGTGATAACAGCATTATCAATGATAGCCAGTTATGGAAAGAGCCCAGACATCCATTGACTGGCGAATGATAAAGAAGACATGGTATATTGGGGCGCCTGGGTGGCTCAGTGGGTTAAAGCCTCTGCCTTCAGCTCAGGTCATGATCCCAGGGTCCTGGGATCGAGCCCTGCATCGGGCTCTCTGCTCAGCAGGGAGCCTGCTTCCCCCTCTCTTTCTGCCTGTCTCTCTGCCTACTTGTGATCTCTGCCTGTCAAATAAATAAATAAAATTTTTAAAAAAAAACCAAGAATGAAATCTTAGCATTTGCAACAATGCGGATGGAGCTAGAGCATATTATGCTTAGTGAAATAAGTCAGTCAAAGACAAATACCATATGGTTTCACTCACGTGGAATTTAAGAAACAAAACATGAAATAGGGGAAAGGGCAAAAAAGAGGAAGACAAACCATATTAATGATAGAGAACAAACTGAGGGTTGCTCAAGGTGGGTGGGTGGGAGATGGGCTAAACGGGTGATAGGCATTAAGGAGGGCACTTGCGATGAGCACTGGGTGTTATATTTAAGTGATGAATGACTAAATGCTACTCCTGAAACATACAGTACACTATATGTTTACTAACTAGAATTTAAAAACTTGAAATATTAAAAAAAATCTTCGGACACAAAGTCTGTTTTAGTAAAGCGTTATCTCACGTAGTGATTGAACACTGTCCTGAGAGTGAAAAACAGAATGGTTGTACGGGTGCAGAGTGGTTTGCTGACCCTTGTGATCGTGCGGTTGAATGGGAGCTGTGGCTGCCACTTCCCTGCATGATGGAAGGGGATCCTGTTGCATGCTGCTAGCTTGGGTAAAAGCAAAATTCAAAATTCCAAGAAAGGTTTTTATTGAGTATTGCTTTTGCACCATTGTAAAGCTGAAAAATTGTAAGTTGAACCATTTGTAATTCAGAAAATGTATATGGATGCCTAGCTACAGATATTTTTTTGTTACAAATAGGCATTTTGCTATAGCTCTAGAAGTTTTCCAGGTGGCACGCGATCTAAAGGAGAAATCTGTTTGCCCACATCTAACCATGGAGTTCTAAAAAAACCCATCTCCATGAAGGGGACGAAGGACCTGCACAGCAGAATGATTGTACTTGGTGGGAACACATCAAAAGTTTTTCCTTCTTAAAAAAATATTTTTTTTTCCTTCTGAAATTCTGGCTGGATGTTGCTGGTCTAAGCATCATTGGCTATGAGGGCAGCCGTGACATCAGAGCTACAGTCATCTGTAGGTAGTTGAGGCAAAGAGACTTTCAGGTTTAAAGTGTTAACCTGGAGCAGTTGCAGAGAGAGAAACAGAGTGCTCTATAGTTTCTGATACATCTGTTTCTAGAAGAGGCCACATTGTCTCGCGCTCTGTTGTGCTCAGTGAGACTGGTTCTGGCCAGTTCAGCTATTTCCAGTTCTTCTCCTTATGGGCACAAGAAGGCTTGCACTCTTCTCCTTCCCCAACCCTAAACTTGGCTAGCGGCCTGAGATTTGTTTGGTTAGTGACACGCAAGAAGTGAGGGGTGTCCGTTGCCTGTGGAAGCGTTAAGAGGTAGCATGCCATGTTTTCCCTATCACAGCGATTGTGGAGACATGGGTCAGATGGGGGGCAGGAGCAGAGGAAGAGAGAGAGAGAAAATGAATCTCAAGCAGGGTCCACACTGAGCACAGAGCCTGATGCAGGGCTCGATCCCATGACCCTGAGATCATGACCTGAGCCAGAATCAAGAGTGGGAAGCTTCACTGACTAAGCCACTCAGGGGCACCTTCTCTAAGCTTTGATTTCTTTGAGTTTTGGTACCTGCCTTATTGAGTTGTTAATTGAAAAAAGTAATTCACAAAATTGCTTCACTCGTTATCTGACACACAGCAGGTACTTAATGAAAGCGCTTGCTGGTCTTGTTGCTGTAGTTGGGGATGCCTCTGTGTTGTGTCTAAATGACCCTATCTGAGATACCGTGATAGTATGTCCAGGGTTTCTGTGAACTGTTAGCAATTCAGTATCTGGCCCTCCATCCTAATTAGGAGTCCTACAGCAGGCTTGCTTGATTCCCCTCTGTTGGAGTTTCCAGAATAGACAAAGCCTTCTAACACATAGTTGTAATTACTTTCGCCTCTTCATTACAACACTATCTAATAATCTCATATAGTTTAAGGAAGTTTAGCCTATGATAACAGCCCATTCGGGGAACCACTGGGTTTTCGATGAGCAGTTGGAGACCTACCCTGCGTAGGCCTTCTGACTCCTCTGTGGACTCCAGCACTACTTTTACACAAATACCCAGCCATTCCAAGAGTAACTTGTGACTTGTTTACCTTGGGCCTCTGCACATTTGTCGGCTTGGGTCTCATTTTAGCGTGTCCTGCCTGGATATAGGTGTAAACCAAGTGACTTGTGGACTTGAATTCTTTCGGTGATCAATAAACAGGTATACACTGGGGAATTCTTCCCATGGCTTGGTGTGCTGTTGTGCTACAAATCCTCTAGAGGCTGTCACAGAGGAAGAAACCTCGGGGACATTCAGGAACAGTGATGAGGCCAGTTCAAATATTATCTGGACCCTGAATTTAGCATGTCCGGTTCCCTTGGATGGTAGAGTCTTGTTCCAGAATCAGAGTGTGGGATTCCATTGTGTGCAAACTCACTGTAGCCAGGAATGTTTTTGTTGCAAGTGACAAAAACCCAGCACAAACCCCAAAGAAAATGTGTTGGCTGTCTTAATTGGGAACTGCTATGGCTAAACCCTTCCAGCTTCAAGTCTGGCTATATCTGGGTATTCATTTTATTTACTTATTTATTTATTTATTTGACAGACAGAGATCTCAAGTAGGCAGAGAGGCAGGCAGAGAGAGAGAGGGGAGGAAGCAGGCTCCTTGCTGAGCAGAGACCCCGTTGTGGGGCTCAATCCCAGGACCCTGGGACCATGACTTGAGCCCAAGGCAGAGGCTTTAACCCACTGAGCCACCCAGGCATCCCTGGGCATTCATTTTTTTAAAAAAGATTTTTATTTATTTATTTGACAGAGCATACAAGCAGGGGGAATAGCAGAGGGAGAGGGAGAAACTGGCTGTCTGCTGAGCAGGGAACCTGATGCAGGGCCCGATGACCTGAGCCAAAAGCAGACGCTTAACCGACATCTACCCAGGAGCCCTTGTATCTGGGCATTCAGATGATGTCATTAGTTCTTTCTCTCTCCCCAACTCTGACTTACTTTTTCTCTGTATTGATTTTCCTTTTCTTCACTCTTTCACATGGTGGCAATGACAGCACCAGCACCTCTGGGCTTCCGTTGCTCTTGTACCAATGATTTCAACAAAAAAAATTAGACTGTGCTGCTTTTTGGACAGTTCTAGCAAAAGTACTGGGGAGAGCCCCAGAGTTAATTTTTCTACTGTACTTCAAACTGAAAAGATTTTAAAAATCCAATAAAGAAGTAGGCAAAAGATAAGAGTAGGCAGCTTTCAGAAGAGGAAATGCAAATGGCCAATAAGCAAATTAAATTATGCTCCTTCATATGGGGGAAGGGGAAATGTAAATAAAAAGCCAGTAAGATCATGTTAGAAATTCATTAGTTTGGCCAAAATGGAAATGATTCATAACCTACAGCTTCTGACTGTGTGGGGGAAATGAGGACTCTCTCATACTTTGCTGGTATGAGCAAGAATTGTTTTAACCATTCAAAAATAATTTGTGATTTGTTTAACCAGACTATTGGTGAACAAAAATCTGGAAGTAGTCACTGAAATTCAAAGTCACTCTTTTGGTAGACAAAAATACAGGTCAAAAGAAAAATGTTTGTTTATTACAGCATATTGAATACTTGCATAAATTTGGAAACAGTCCAGATGTACAAGAATAGGAAATTACTGAGTAAATTATATTATTTCATTTCATACTCTGGAGTTTTATGCAGCTACCAGGGGAAAAACATGGAGCTATACCTATAATATCTTGTTAAGAAAGCAAATTTGTGTGGGATGATCTCATTTTTGATGAAAAAGAAAATCTATCCATGTAACTTTTTTTTTAAAGATTTATTTATTTATTTATTTATTTGACAGACAGAGATCACAAATAGGCAGAGGAGCAGGCAGGGGGTGGGGGAAGCAGGCTCCCCGCTGAGCAGAGAGCCCGATTCGGGGCTCCATCCCAGGACCCTGGGATCATGACCTGAGCTGAAGGCAGAGGCTTTAACCCACTGAGCCACCCAGGCGCCCCTATTCATGTAACTTTTTAATAGATGCCTGTTTGCATTAGCCCCGGAAAAACATGGGAAAATACATATCACGTAGTTGACATTAGTTACTTTGAAGGGAAGAGTTCATGTGAGTATATGTTGTTATTATAGTTCGAGAGGGAAATTCAACAAAGTACATTTTAAAAAGGACAGGGTATTATCTGTGTCCCGGAAACATGAGAACAACAGATGGACTTTGGACTTCCAATGGAGTAGCATCTTAAATCTTGAGGTAGGTGTGACGGAGGTGGGGGGTATGAATCTGCAGCTCTTGTCAAGGGTCCATTTCACAGGTAGTTGGTAAAAGCTTTCTCTGTCAGTGCTGGTTGTGATGTTCGTGCCGCCATGCTCTGCCACAAGGGGATGGTATCCTCCACTGACCCTGTTTGTGATGGACCTTCCATCTGAAGAATGAACCCCTTAGGTGCACATGGGGCGTGCATGTTAGCTTTCAGCAAATACGCTATCTTGTACATGGAGAGCGGATGAGGTTGTCAAAAGGTCTCTGCCGTTCATGAGGTCTGAGTGGCCTCCTCTGGTTGTGTGACAGTCCTGTTGTGGGTTAAGGTTATCCGTGGACCCTCTGTGGAATCTAACATTCAAACTGTGTGATGGGCTAAAGGGCAGAGGATTTCAACTCTCCTTATTTTCCTTTTTCATTTTGTTGTTACTCTTCGGATGTTTGGGACATAACTAGGGAGTTGATGTTATTTTTCAGGGTTACCAGGCTTTATGTTTGCGTCATGATCAGTCAGCACATCTATTAAGCAAATGTTGATGGAATGTTGGGCACTGGGGAAGGCACATCACTGGCCTTCCTCTTGTACTTTGTGTTTTTCACATTTGTACTGAATGGCTGTAACTATGTGGAAATAAAGAAAAAAAGAACAATCTCCCAAGTAATTATTGAGTCAAAGGAAAAATAAAATATATAATCAAAGACCACTTAGAGAATAATGAGAATGTGACTCATACATATATAATGAGAATGTGACTCATACATATGAAAACTTACAGGATATAGCCAGAGCCCTTAAATTGCTTTTTATTGTTGAAAATAAAAACGAATGAAGTTAGCTTTAAAATCAGGAACTATGAAAATTAGAAAAAAAATTTTCAGGAATTAAAAAAAATAATAAGTCTTTTCAAGAACAAAGCAGAAATCCATGGATTCAAAAGCAGAAGAGCTCAAGATATAATAAATGCATCCAAGAAGTGGTTCTTGGAAGAAAACTAATAATGCAGATAAACCACTGGCATATTGACTGAAGGGAGGAAAAACAAAACAAATAAAATTATAGATGAGGAACTAAAAAAGACGTGGGAGATTAAAATCCAAGATACTACCATGTGCAGATCTTTCTAAAGAAATGAAAAAAATCTAGCGATGCCGATTTTTTGTGCCATCTTGACAACAGAAATGGGCTCATGAAAAAGTAATGTGTGAAAATAAAAATAACCATATAAAAATTAAAAAGTTAAAGGGTTACTAAATGGTAGCTCTAAAGTAGCCTCCTTGAACAGAGATTTTTCTAATGTTTTCCCCCTACATTTTCCAGCAGCAGATTTTTCCTATACTTGACTAACGGTTCCAGATTATAGAAAAGCATGGAAAACTCTCTAATTCATTTTATCAGGATGGAACAACCCTGAAATCCAATCTTGAAGAATATAGTGGGGGAAAGGGGGAGGAGAACAGAAGACCATGGCACTAGATGAAAAACTATAAATAAAATAATAGCAAACAGAATTGAATAATA
The DNA here is from genome assembly GCA_004024625.1 of Mellivora capensis. NCBI lineage: Eukaryota > Metazoa > Chordata > Mammalia > Carnivora > Mustelidae > Mellivora > Mellivora capensis. The sequence goes on along the minus strand of PISX010016848.1, from coordinate 8,461 downwards.
CATTAATAGACTCATTCACCATGACCAAGTAGGATTTAGCTTCAGAATGCAAAGACTTTTGTTTTTTCAGATCAACTTTATTAAAAAAGAAATAAAAGAAAATCTCCTAGATTAGTTGAGGCACTTTTTCTGTACCCCTCCTGGATTTCATTCTCTCTCCACCTTCCCTTCTTCCATCCCCCACCCCTTGCAGAAACAACTATCTTGGAAGTTGGTATTTAGCCCCCTAATCTACGTTTTGTATCCCTGCAATTTTCATGTGTCCATAAATACTCAACTACATATTATTTTGTATGTCCTTAGCATTTCATAACTGGCTTTATTCTAAGTGGGTTCCTCTGGAACTTGATTTTTTTTTCCTCCCCTCTTGGCGTTATGTTCTCAAGACGTATCCATGTTGACACAAGTAGATCTAGCTCATTCATTATATAAATGCACTATGTTTTATTTATCCTTTATTTTCTACATGTGGACATTTAGGTTGTTTCCCTTATTTTGGTGGTTATTATAAACAATGCTCCCACAAACATTGCATTCTTTTCCCCACATGCACGTGTGAATGACATTATAGTTTACTCTCCTGTCTGCTGGGTGTGACAGTTCTGTCTCCCACAGCCTTGCTAATCCTTGTGTGGGCTGGGTTTATTTCTGTTTTAGTTTGTTTCCCTGATTTTTCCAGTGTTCAGTGATCAAGAGTGTTTCCTTTTCTCTGAGTTCTCTTTATATCTGTTGTCTAATTTATACTAGATTAAAAAATCCTTTTCCTGTTGATTTGTAGGATTTCTTTTTATATTCTGTTGATCCAGGACTATTTAATAACAAGGAATGTGTTAATATATTACACCAGAGAAATGGGTTAAAAAATACCCTATATGATATGCCAGTAGATACCAAAGAGGCCTTCAGTAGAACCCGAGATTACTTTTTATAAAAAGCTCTTTGAAACTTGAGAATAGAAACATGATAAAATTATCTCTTTTGAACAAGCAAGGTATCCATCAGTCTTGCTGAGGAAACATGAAATGTGTTTTCATTAGAGATAATGATGCTTACTGTTAGGGGCTGAATTGTGTCCCCCCACCCAGTTCCATATGGTGAGGTCCTGATCCCCAGAACCTCAGAATGGGACTGTATTTGGAGAGAGAGTCTTTAGAGAGGTAATTCAGTGAACATGCAGTCACGAGGATGGGACCTCATCCAGTGTGACTGATGTCCTTGTGAGAAGGGGAAATAAGGACATAGAAGGGCACAGGGGAATGCCCCTGTGGAGACACGGGGGGAAGGCAGTCATCTGTAAGCCAACAGATCCTTCTCTAATGGCTCTGGAAGAAACCAATCCTACTGCCACCTTGATCTTGGACTTCTAGCTTCCAGAATTGTGAGAAAATAAATTTGGGGTTTTGGACCCACCTAGTCTGTGGTACTCGGTGATGGCGGCCCAAACAGACCAACACACTCACCTTCACTGATACTGTGCAAGTGTGTTGGGAAATTTTTGATCAGTGACCATATGGGATTGCAGAGATAGAGGCACAACTATGAGAAAGACCAGTGTATCATTCATAAGTGACGTATCATGAGAACTGGAACGTTGTCAGTAGGATGGTTCAGGAACATGATTGGATCTCAGACATTTATGAATGAATAACCAATAAGACAGCTATTACTAAATGTCTTATTGGCAATATCAACAAAAAATAATCAGACTGTAAGATGAGGAAGTGCATGCCGAAAACTATAAAAATTTACTAAGGGGCACCTGGGCACTCAGTCATTTACGCAGCTGACTCTTGATTTAGGCTCAGGTCATGATCTCAGGGTCCTAAAGATCGGTCTCTGCATTCATTCTAACTCTCTCTCTCTCTCTCGGCTTCTCCCTCACTCGTGTGCGCATGTGTGTGCGTGCTCTCTCTCTTAAAAAATAAAATAAAAAAAATAAACACGTACTGAGCAGTGCAGGTGATTTAGATAAATAGACGTATCAGTTGCCTGAATAGGAGCCTATAGAGATTTAAATTCTTCCAAAATTAGCTTACAGATGAACACATGGAATTTCTACTGTTTACTACCTTAATAAAATAATTCTGTGGTCCAGTGAGGACAGCATAGGAAAGGATTCCTAACAAGAGACTTGAAACACCAGATATGATAACGTATTACGAGGCTCTAACAATTCAAACAGGGTGGCGTGGCGCAGGAATTCAGAACCGGGGAGGTGGAACAATTCTTAGCCATGTATCCCTTTAACAGTCACCAAAGATGGGAAATGAAAAACAAGTGATGCAAAGATAATCTTTTAAAAAATCGAAGAGGAGTGGAAGCTGGAGTAAAGGAACCAGGTAGGGCAAGTAAGGTTAGGAAGGGTTGTGGGTATAGTTGTCAGCAAGTGAGAGGAAAGACCATGCCTTACTCTGACCCCATCTTCCCTTTGCGTCTCTTCCTGCTGGCTTTGGGGAAGGGCTCCAAGATGGTCAGAAGCACCCTTGCCATTGCATCCCCATTTCCCCTCCCTCCGGCTGAGTAGACTCTCTAGGAGGACCCCCAAGCCCCCAAAGGAAAGGCCTCATGTAGTAGACATCATGCTTGGGGTGTTTCATAGAACTCATACAGGTCAGGACTTTATGGTTGGTTAGAACAGTAAATGGTAAATAACATTCATGCTTCTCAAAAAACCATGCCTGCAGTGGGTGGTCCCCCAGTGAGTACTCTGGCTCATTCTCTCGCGTGTGGAACTCTTGGAGGCACAAGGCACCAGGGATCCTGCTTGTAGTACTGCAGCCCTCACCCCACTCTCTCTCAACACAGAGCAGGCGGAAGAGGAAGGTCGCCAGGGTCTTGCCAGGCTAACTGGGAGTGGGAGGCATCTGGGAAGTGGAAGATGCTGGGTCACTCTCTCTTTCTCTCTCTCTCTTTTTTTAAAAGATTTTATTTATTTATTTGACAGAGAGATCACAAGTAGGCAGAGAGAGAGGAGGAAGCAGGCTCCCTGCTGAGCAGAGAGCCCGATGCAGGGCTCGATCCCAGGACCCTGGGATCATGACCTGAGCCGAAGGGAGAGACTTTAACCCACTGAGCCACCCAGGCACCCCAGGATTCTGGGTCTCTTATTCAGTGCTCTGGAATAGGCTCTAACTTGCGGAAGTGTCATGAAGGAGTGGGAGAATGTATTATGAGGTAACATTCTGGTGTCATGTATGATCTAGAACAGGAATTGGCAAACTTTTTCTGTAAAACACCATGTAAATATTTTTGGCTTTGTGGGCCATATGGTCTCTGTTGCAACTACCCAGCTCTGTCCTTGACTGTGAAAGCAGCCATACACAGTGGGTAAATAAATGGGTGTGGGTATGTTCCAATAAAACTTTATTTATAAAAACAAGTGACAGATGGGATTTTGCCCTCAGGCCAGAGTTTGCAGATCTCTGGTTTAGAACTTCATTTTAGAGTTAGACTCATCTACACTGCTTCCTTGTGTGACGTTGGTAAATTATTTTACTTCTTGAGATTCAGTTTCCTTCTATCTAAGATGGGGGTACTAAGAGGTCTATAGGATTGTTGTATATAGTAAGTACTCAAGAAATGTGAGCTTTATTCTTGGTTTGTTGTTAGCATCATTATGACTGTTGTTTCTTGTGAGGAACAGAAGAGTCTCAGGAAGGTCACCCCGTGACAAGCACCATCCCCTCATCCTGGCTTAAAAAAAAAAAAATCAGGGACGCCTGGGTGGCTCAGTTCATTAAGCATCTGTCATGATTTCGGGGCCTTGGGATCGAGCCCTGCACTGGGCTCCTTGGTCACCAAGGAAGTCTGCCCCCCTCCCCGGCCCGCACTCAATCTCTCTCTCTAAAATAAATAAAATCTTGAAAAAAAAATCAGAACTGATTCCACTTAACACTGCTGTCAGCCGGCATGAGTCGTTAACATTTCCAAGATGCTGTAACATCTGTTGACAGGTCTTTGGATATACTTTACATCAAGTCTGAATTCCTGAAGGATCCGTGCTTATTTTTGTGACTTCAAATTGGAAGTCGAACTGGAGGTTTTCATGAAACTCAAGACAGGTCAGGACTTTGCAGTTGTTGAGGAGAATAAGTCACTGTCCCCATAAATCACAACTGGCCTCCCAGGGGCCCACAGCACAGCCAGACCATCCTGCACTTTGGCTCAATTTCTTTCTCACTGGGCAGTCATTTGTTGCTGGACATTTAGGAAGGAACACACATTTTCCTCCTACTCCTCTCTGCTCTGCTGGAACATCCCCAAGTCCCCGCTCTGGGACTACTTCTGCGGCGATACCATTTTGTCACTGTCAGGAGCCAACATGTGGTCCCTGAAAAGCTGGCTCTTCTTTGATGGCAGGGCCTCTGGCATTAAGACGTCCAAATTATTTTATTTGATTTTTTTCAGAGCCAGTAAATCAGTGTCTGAAACATATCTTGCAGCCTTCTCTCTGCATCCCCACTTCCCCACTGCCCTGATGCGCACCATCACCGTCTCACTCTGTGGTGACTGGACTGGCTTCCTGGCCTGTGTGCCCCTCCTGCTGGTCCTCATGCAGCCCCCCCCCCCATTTTTCCATGCAGCAGTCATAGCGATACTGGAAAAATGCTGATTAGATTATATCAAAATTTCAATGGCTTCCCACTTAGAATCTTAGAATAAAATCCAGACTTCTTACAGTGGTCTGTTAAGGCCCCACAGGATCTGGGCCCTGTTTACCTCTCACCTTGTCAAAGGGGCTGACCCACTAAGTACCAGCCACACTGTTCACCCTCACATTTCTTTCTTTTTTTTTTTTTTTTTTAAGATTGTATTTATTTATTTGACAGAGACACAGCGAGAGAGGGAACACAAGTAGGGGGAGTGGGAGAGGGAGAAGCAGCCTTCCCACTGAGCAGGGAGCCTGATGTGGGGCTCGATCCCAGGACCTGGGGTCATGACCTGAGCCAAAGGCAGTTGCTTAACAACTGAGCCACCCAGGCGCCCCCACCCTCATATTTCCTAATAATACTAAAAGGCCCCCAGCCCCGGAATTTTGTACACAGCTGTTCCCGCGTGATGATGCTCATATTCTTTTCCTCTGGCTGCTGTAACAAATGACCACAAACTTTGTGGCCTAAAATAACACACATTACGGTTCGCCTGGGTGGTCCAGTCGGCTAAGCGGCTGCCTTTGGCTTTGGTCATGATCCCAGGGTCTTTGCTCAGCAGGGAAGCTACTTCTCTCTCTGCCCCTTCCCCTCCCCCTGTTTGTGCGCTCTCTTTCTCCATTTCTCTCTCTCAACAAAAAAACCCTTCCCTAAACAACAACAACAACAACAACAAACCCCACACTTTTTTAAACTAATAGTTCTGGAGGTCACAAGTCCCAAGTGGGTCTCAGTGGACTGAAATCAAGTTGTATTTTCCTTCTGGAGGCTCTAGAGAGAGAATCCCTTTCTTTGCCTTTTCCAGAAGTACAGGCTGCCTGGATCCCATGGCTCCTGGCCACATCACTCAGACCTCTGTTTCCCTTGCTCCCCTTTTCCCTTATGAGGACCCTTGCGAAGAGAGTGGGCCCCTTAGGCTAATCCAGGATAACTGCCCTACTTCACAATTCTGTACTCGGTCACGTCTGTAAAGTGCCTTCTGCCGTGGAAGGTAACAGGTTCATAGGCTCCGGGGATCAGGACGTGGACATTTTCGGTGGGGTCAGTGTACTTCCCGACATAGCTGACTCCCTAGTGTTGAATTTAATGGACCTCCTCAGGCCTTTCAGCCAGTCCCATCTATGTAGGTTTCCCCTGATCCTTCCTTTCATAACACCATGTGACTTTGTCTTATTGCAGATTCCTTGATAAATATGCCCCATTATTAAACCCCTTTTGATTGTGTATGCACAGACCTTAACAGCCTGCATCTCCTCCCCCTAAGGTCCTCTAGCCAGACGGGTCCCTTTGTCCCTTTCTCCCCGCCCACAGGCTTGGTCCTGCCCTTGCCTGGCCTGAGCTGAAATCCTGGAGAAGGAGCAGGTAGAGATGATCTTGGCTCACCCTCAAGACAATCTTGCCAGTAGGTTTCCATGTCCAGTGTCATTGGAAGGCCAGGGGCACAGCCTCCTGACTCCTTTTTAGTGGGGCATTGGGTCATGTCTGTGAAAATTGGAAAGTGGAGGGTTTTGGTGCTCTCTCTTCATAGATATGACTCTTGCCAGTTAGAGAGTTACTGGCAGGACCTGTCCTCGTCTGAACCAGCAAATGGTCTGGCTGGAGTGCTTTCTTGCACTAACATTTACGATGTTAATCACAGCTCATCCAGAAACTTCTCCAGAAGTAAGCTCTTGGTTTTAGGTTGGGCTCCCTAGAAGCAGCCTTATGATGCCGATTCGTGTAACATGATTTCTTAGAGTTCACAGGGAGCACCGGTAGAGAAGTGGGGAAGTGGGATGGGGACTGGACGAGGCAAGAGGGTGGTATCATCAAGCACAGTCCCATGGACAGCCACAGCATGGCTCAGTCCCGCAGGGGAGCTCCAGGGACAGTGCAGGTCACGCCTAACAGTTGTCCCACAGAGACAAGAGAGCTGGTAAGGTTATATATCTGTACCTGTCACTAGCTGGTTAAAGGCTAAAGGGAATGGAAGTACCTAGCCACCCTCAGGCTCTTGACATACCCAGGCAAGGTGAGAGCAGTCCTCTGACAAGGAGATACAGGTGCTGGCCGAGTGAAGGCATATCTGGTGCTTCACACCTGTGCTTGTGTGCAGATAATGATGAAGCGATCTGAGTGTGTGTGGGCAGAGCCCTGGAAGCCCAGCTATGTGCTTCTGCTCTTAATGTGGACCTGTCAGTTCATTCAGTATGTACTCTGTGCCAGGCTCTGGGGATACAGGTGACAAAGGACCTGGGCCCAGCCCTCATGAAGTTTAAAATTGAGTAGGGGAGACAGACAGTAAGTTTTAAAAAGCCCACAACAAATGAGGAATTACAGTTGTGTGTAGTGCTGTGGATGAGAAGGCCTGCTTACCACCAGAGTAGACCCTGGTGTGGTGGATGGGTGGGTGTGGAAGGCTTTTCATGATGCTGAGCCAAGAGCTGAAGGTTGAGTACAGTAGAACCAGGTAATAAAAGGGAGAAAGGAACATTGTAAGCCAAGGGAGCATATGCAAGGGTCCTGAGGCAGGAATCAGCAGGAGGACGTGAAAGAAGGCTGGTGTGGCTGGAGTTCCAAGAGTAGGGGGGAGTGGTAAGAGACCAGCCTGTGGCTTGCTGGGGGATGATTTTTTTTCCTGCTTGCCACCTAATCTTTCTGGCGCTGTCCAGTGTCTTTCAGACCCAGGTCTGTGGGCCATTCTACAGTATGTTCCTTGGAAGCCAAGGGGAAATGGGGACACAGAGAGGATGTTAGGTGGGCAAGTCTGTTTTCAGCTGTTCATCTTTTCCCCACTGTAGCTTATAGCTGAAATTAATACATAAATTTACAGCTGCAAGTCAGTTGTGATAAATAATCCCAGAAGTGTTCCGATTATTTACATTTTTATGGAATCTTGCCTGAGCAAACCCAGAGAGCTCACTAGGCACTTGAAGAATTATGTCTTGTTCAAAACCAATTTAATAGCAATGGAAAATAAAGCCATCTGTGGGAACTTGTAGAGTAGAGTAGTAATTCTCTGCCAGATGAGCAATATACAAAAAGCACCAAATGAACCCGAGCACACCACGCTCAAAGAAGAGTAACAACTGCAACTTAATGAAGTGTCCGAGGACATCAGGCCTCCGCATGTCTCTTGCTTACATGTCATTCAGATGAGCATTCTGGTCACGTTGCGATGTGAGCAGAGTCCTCATGATGGCTCTGTCCGCAGTGGTGCCGACTGGAGGCAGGCGGCACAACAGGGAAGAAAGTTCACTTGGTGGAGGGGTTAGCAGCATGGGGTTGGGGCCAAAGAGCTGAGGTTTGCATCTGGGATCTGTCACCTACTAGCTGTGTGACACTGGGCACCTCACTGTTTCTCACTGTCCTAGAACATAAAATGAGGTGATAACGTGTTTGTGTTCTTCTCTCCAAACCCAGCTAACAGCAGTGGTTTCTTCTTTGTTCCTTTCTTTCATAGTTTTATCACTTATCTTTAAAAGCTTTATTGAGGCAAATTTACATGCATTAAAATTCACCCATTTTATGAAATCTTGCCATTCGCAACGACGTGGATGGAACTAGAGTGTATCATGCTTAGTGAAATAAGTCAATCAGAGAAAGACAACTATCATATGATCTCCCTGATATGAGGAAGTGGAGATGCAACATGGGGGACTAGGGGGGCAGAAAAAGAAGAAAAGAAACAAGATGGGATTGGGAGGGAGACAAACCATAAGTGACTCTTAATCTCACAAAATAAACTGAGGGTTGCTGGGGGGAGGGGGTCGGGAAAGGTGGGTGGGGTAATGGACATTGGGGAGGGTATGTGCTATGGTTAGTGCTGTGAA